>CM056052.1:104762969-105052997 GCA_029574335.1 Rana kukunoris | reverse complement strand
CATCGGACCGTTTTCAGCGGACATATCCGCTCGTGTGTACGAGGCCTAAGAGATCTGGAGCAGCAGCAGATGACCTATATGTCCCCATGCTGTGGTATTACAACAGCCTGCGGTTTTTGACAGATCATACAGAACCCAGGGCATCGCTGTCTACGCTCCCTTCTACATCTGCTGAGGCCACCGCTTCTGAGGTCCGCACAGGTCCTGAGGTCCGCACAGGTCCTGAGGTCCACACAGGTCCTGATGCACAGGATAAAAATGTGGAGGAGCTCAGCTTGACCCAGGTATAGCATTGTTGAACATATTTGTATCCAAACATACAATGATGATAACTAGAAGGTATTGCCTTAAAGGGGTTGTAAAGGTAAAAAATAATTCACCTAATGCATTAAGGTGAAAAAACATCTGCAGATTAGATGCCCCCAAACCTCCCTTTACTTACCTGACCCCTGGAAAGTCCCACGCCGTGAACGCGCTGGCTTCTCGGCCGTATTCCCGGCTCATCCATTGGTTGATTGAAAGCAGCACAGCCATTGGCTTGCGCTGCTGTCAATCACATCCAATGACGTGGTGTGCCAGGGGGCGGGGCCGAGTGATACAGTCGGCAGCTATGGCTGTCGGCTGTATCACGGGAGCGCGCCCGCAAGAACTCAACACCATGCGAGCTTGCTCGTATAAAGGTGTTGAGTCCTTGCTGGGGGGGCGGGGGGGCCGAGACAGCTGCCGAGGGTCCAGATCCCTCCCCTATGCCCTCCTGCTAAAAAAAAGGGCCAGGAAGAGCAGGAATCTGGAGGAGGCTACAGCTGCCTTCCTCAGCCAGGCCACTACTGCTATCCCGACAGACCCAGATGAGTGCCAAGGATTTTGGCATGGTGATGGGCAATAGGTTAAAGGGGTGTTCCAGAAACGATTTTTTTTTTTTAAAGTCAGCAGCTACTAACAGTGTAGCTGCTGACTTTAAATAAGGACACTTACCTTGTCCTACTTGCCCGCGCTGATGGCCCCCCCGATGCCGGTCCCACGATCGCTCCGGGTCCCGCGCCGCCATTCACACTATGGGAAACAGGCAGTGAAGCCATACGGCTTCACTGCCCATTTCCTACTGCGCCTGCGTGAGTCTCACGCTGGCTTGTGAATGGGTGCGCTGCTCTCTGAGAACACACACAGTTCCCAGAAAGCAGCGCGCCCCATTCACAAGCAGAAGAAGCAGAAGAAAGGACACCGCGGTGTGGAAGAGGCAGATTACGGACTTCCACATAGCAACAGGTATTTCGGGTGAGTATTTTTTTTTTTCAGGTTTTTTTTTATTTAATTTTTTTAAACAAAATGGGCAAATGTTGTTTTCCTGGGTGGAACTCCGCTTTAAGGGGGATGTTCGGTGACCAGAGAAGAAGGTGAGAGGATCTCATTCTGCAGCTCCTCAACAGGGGGGCGACGGGCGAGATCTATACCACCACCCACCTGTGTGATTTTGTGGGTCCAGATACATCACCTCCACAGCCACTCCATGTAACGCCATCTGCGTTACTCTTGGTAGAACGAGCGCAGCTGTACATTGTATTGACAGCCGCGCTCCGTTCTACATCTCGTCCGCGTCACTTCCGGTGCGCGGACGTCTGCGCTCCACGCTGGAACGCGGAAGTGCGACCCGCACAATCTCGCGTTTCCAGGCGCCCTATTTAAATCCCCTGATGTGGCGGCAGGGTGTTCGTTTATTCCTGTTGGACGCCTGCCGCCACCAGGGACCCGGACACCAACCCCCAGAGACTCAGGTCTCCCAGTACCTGCTCCGCAGCAATCTGCCACAACCCAGCACCAGCCAGCCTGTACCCACATCACCTGTTCCAACCTGCCTGGACCCACATATGCTTACGGACCTCAACACCCTGAAGGAAGGATTCCAACTATCTACACTCCAGTACCGCAAGTACCCCATGTGGCTAATACTGCCTTGCTAAGCTTTACCTATAATGCAGTATCTTTAGGACTGTGATCTTTCTGTGTGTACTGTTATCTATTGGTGTAAGCTGTATCACCATAAGGACTGCAGGGTTCCCCTACTGTTTATGTACAGATCTATTCCTGTAGCAATCCACACACCATCCTAGCCTCCTTCAGACCATACATTATACTGCTTCGCTCCTCCCTATATCTACATGTTGCTTATATAAGTACCCCAGTATAAAGGTTGTATCTCTTTGGAGGCTGTGATGACTAAGACCCCATGATCTCTGTGTTTCTATAGAGTAACTGGTGGCTCTGACCTGAGTAACCTCCGCAGCTGAGATCCAGACCACTATCCAGTGTCCCAATATCTCGCAGGGTCATAACATAATAAACGAACCCCTAAAAGGAAAATGGATCCAGCGGAGCTTGCAAACCATTTGGTTGGACTTTCACAAAGGGTAGATACCCTTACCAACTCCTTAGCTGAGTTACGATTAGAGAATGACGCTCTTCGCGAGCAAAATTTAGCCAGAGAGAGACCTGAACCCAAAGTATGCCCTCCAGAAACTTTCTCTGGGGATAGAAAACTTTATCGACAGTTCGTAAGTTCGTGTCGACTAATGTTTGAGTTACGGCCCCGCACCTACTTCTCCCGATAGGGTCAAAATCCTCACGCTAGTCTCTTACCTTAGGGGTGAACCTAGAGTCTGGGCTGACTCTTACCTAGAAGAACATGGAGAGCTCCTGGGTGCTTTTGAAACCTTTCTGGAGGAGATGTCCCAGCTTTATGAGGATTCAAACAAACAGCTAACTGCTGAGAACTCAATTAGGAATCTCAAGCAGGGAAGAAGACCCGTCGAAGACTACATAACAGAATTTAAATGTTGGTGCAGAGAGACCCAGTGGTCAGATGTTGCCCTACGGAACCAATTCCGTTAGGCCTAACAGAAGTAATGAAAGATGAAATTGCCCGTGTCGAGCTTCCTCCTTCTCTAGAGGATCTTATGCAACTTTCTGTTGCTATTGACCGACGCATTCGTGAAAGGAAAGCGGAACGTGCTGTCACTTTTCCACCTACTCCATTCAAGAGAGCCAGGTCTTCACCCAAAGATGTTCCAATGGAGCTTGGAGCAATCAAGGGACCTTTATCTTCTGCTGAAAAAACAGCGCCGCAGAGCTCAAAACCTATGCCTGTATTGCTCAGCTCCTGATCATATTGTCTCCAACTGTCCCCTTCTAAAGAGAAATTCTGAAGGTAAAGATGTCCACATTAGATTTAAGCTCAATACCTCTGGTTCTATCTCTAACCAATACATCTTTATTACCCTTACATTACAGTGGGAACAAAGAAGGATTACCCTTGACGTTATGGTCGACAGCGGAGCCTGTGGGAATTTCATAGACTCAAAAATTGTAGATTCCAATAAAAATCCCCTGTGTGTTAAAGCAATTTCCTGTGTCACTCACTTTTATTGATGGCTCTTCATCCCTTTCTGGTCCGGTTTCTCTTCAAACCTCCCCCCTTTGGTTACTAATAATTCAGGTCATACGGAGACCCTTGTTTTTGACATAATCTCATCACCTATATTCCCAATTGTTCTAGGTCTACCATGGCTTTGTCTACACCAGCCCACTTTTCAATGGGCAACCAGTTCGCCAACACTGCAGTCCAAATTTTGTAAGGAGACTTGTTACTCCAATTACTATATCTCTTTCACGGAGTTTCACCAGGCTCAACTCCCAGTACACCTACTTGACTTCACGGATGTCTTCAGTAAGACTAACGCAGATAGACTTCCTCCAAACCGCATTTATGACTGTCCAATAGACCTCATTCCCGACAAACCCATCCCGACTGCGCGTATTTATCCGTTGTCGCAACCGGAGCTTGCACATCTCAAGATTTACCTGGACGAAAATCTCAAGAAAGGTTTTATTAGACCTTCCACCTCTCCAGCAAGTGCTGCAATGTTTTTTGTTAAAAATAAAGATGGTTCACTCCGACCAATAATAGATTACAGATCTCTTAACAATATCACTGTGAAGAATAGATATCCCTTACCACTAATCCCAGAGCTAATTGAGCGTCTCCAGACATCCAAAATTTTCACTAAGTTAGATCTTAGAGGTGCCTATAATTTGATAAGAATTCGCCCAGGTGATGAATGGAAGACTGCCTTCAAAACTCGCTATGGACTATTCGAATATACTGTGATGCCATTTGGCTTATGTAACGCCCCAGCCACGTTCCAGTGGTTCATTAATGATATCTTCCGAGATTTACTTGACATTTGTGTCGTAATCTATTTGGATGACATCTTAATCTATTCTGACACTCCTGAGGAACACGCCAAACACGTGCGCTGGGTTCTGACTAGGCTCAGAACACACTCCCTGTATGCAAAACTTGAGAAGTGTGTTTCAGTCAATCCAGCATCTCTTTTCTCGGGTATCTAATTACCCCAAAGGGCATTCAAATGGACTCTTCCAAGGTAGACTGCATTCTTTCCTGGCCGATACCGCATACAAGGAAGGCTTTACAAAGATTCCTTGGGTTTTTCAAATTATTACAGAAAGTTCATTAAGAACTTTTCCCGCTATTGTGAAACCACTCAGTAGTTTAACTAGCACAAAGAACTCCTTTCTCTGGTCAAGAGATGCTCAGAAATCTTTCGAGATGCTCAAAGGAAAGTTACACCTCTGCTCCCATCCTCCAACTTCCCAATCCACTTTTCCACTTCACACTCAAAGTGGATGCCTCACATTACGCTCTAGGTGCTGTTCTCTCCCAGCAACCAACCCTATCCGAGCCTCTGCATCCTGTAGCTTTCTATTCCAGGACTCTATCTACAGCAGAAAATAATTATCCCATTGGAGAAAAAGAGCTCCTTGCAATCAAGGATGCCCTCAGTAATTGGAGACATCTATTGGAAGGTTCCACCCACCCAATCACCATCCTAACAGACCATCGCAATCTGCAACACCTGAGGGCCTGTAAGACACTGTCTGCTCGTCAAGTTAGGTGGAGTTTGTTCTTCGACAGATTCGACTTTGTCATCTCCTACCGCCCCGGTTCTCAAAACCTTAAGGCGGACTCTCCTTTCACGTATCTATGAAGACCAGACTACGGAAGATCCTCCCCAATCTATTATCCCTTCCAACCGCTTTGTTGGAGTTTCTGCTTCTTTTAAGCATTTACTTACCCAGAGCTATGTTGAAGAGAGTACGCAATTACCTAAAGGTCTCACCAGACACTCTGACGGTCTTTATACCTTCAATAACAAGATTTATGTACCACCTCAATTACAACTCGTGCTTCTTAAACAACTACATGATGCCCCTTTAGCAGGTCACCTTGGCATCAGTAAGACCATCCACCTAGTTAAACGTGATTACTGGTGGCCCCACTTGTCAAAGACAATCCATGATTACATTAATTCCTGTGTTACTTGTGCTACTAACAAACACTCAAGAAAACCTCCCTACGGCCTCCTGTCTTCGATTCCAATTCCTAACAGACCATGGGATGTCATTTCAATGGACTTCATAGTCGATCTTCCCCGTTCCGAGGGGGCTAACACCATCATGGTCACAGTTGACGTCTTAACGAAGATGGCCCACTTCATCCCTTTAAAGAAATTACCCACATCTCTTGAAACAGCAAAAGCTTTCATACTTCACGTTCTTAAGCTCCATGGCTTACCCTCTCAGATCATCACTGACCGTGGTTCTCAATTTGTATCCAGGTTCTGGAAACCCTATGTCAAAACTTAAAGATTAATCATAAATGTCCACCGCTTACCACCCACAAACAAATGGACAAAACTGAACGTGTCAACCAGACACTTGAACAATATCTTCGTTGTTACTGTACCCATCTACAGGATGACTGGTTCCATCTACTTCCCTACGCCGAATTCGCATATAATAATGCCAGGAGTTCTTCCTCTCATCTCTCACCATTTTACGCCAACTATGGATTTCATCCTAACAGCTTACCATCCTCTTTTCCCCACAAATAATGTTCCCTCTGTGGATAATTACCTGACCACCTTGAAAAAGAACCTGAGTATTCTTCGTTCCAACCTTGAAACTGCCCAGCAGAAACAAAAAAAATATTATGATTCTCATAGGACAAAACCTCCTATTTACAAAGTTGGCGATATGGTTTGGCTTTCCACTCGGAACTTACGCCTTAAGATTCCTTCAAAAAAACTTGGTCGTCAATTTGCTGGACCTTCCCAATCTCTCATGTAATTAACAAAAATGCTGTTAGGTTACTCCTGCCTCCTGATTGGAAGATACATCCCTCTTTTCATGTCTCACTTGTCAAACCCTTTCACACCAAACCCGTTCCCTAATAGAGATCTCACCCCCCTCCTCCTATAGAGGTTTTGGGTGAGACAGAGTATGAGGTTGAGAGAATTCTGGATTCCAAAAAAGAGGTTCTACCATTCAATATTTAATTCGCTGGAAAGGATATAGTCATCTTGATGATTCCTGGGAAGATTCCTCACACATTCATGCTCCCCGACTCATTAAACAGTTTCATCACAAACATCCTGATCGACCAGCTCCTATTGGGTACTCTGTTGGTACCCCCCTTGAGGAGGGGAGTATGTAACGCCATCTGCGTTACTCTTGGTAGAACGAGCGCAGCTGTACATTGTATTGACAGCCGCGCTCCGTTCTACATCTCGTCCGCGTCACTTCCGGTGCGCGGACGTCTGCGCTCCACGCTGGAACGCGGAAGTGCGACACGCACAATCTCGCGTTTCAGGCGCGCTATTTAAATCCCCTGATGTGGCGGCAGGGTGTTCGTTTATTCCTGTTGGACGTCTGCCGCCACCAGGGACCCGGACACCAACCCCCAGAGACCCAGGTCTCCCAGTACCTGCTCCGCAGCAATCTGCCACACACCGCAGCACCAGCCAGCCTGTACCCACATCACCTGTTCCAACCTGCCTGGACCCACATATGCTTACGGACCTCAACACCCTGAAGGAAGGATTCCAACTATCTACACTCCAGTACCGCAAGTACCCCATGTGGCTAATACTGCCTTGCTAAGCTTTACCTATAATGCAGTATCTTTAGGACTGTGATCTTTCTGTGTGTACTGTTATCTATTGGTGTAAGCTGTATCACCATAAGGACTGCAGGGTTCCCCTACTGTTTATGTACAGATCTATTCCTGTAGCAATCCACACACCATCCTAGCCTCCTTCAGACCATACATTATACTGCTTCGCTCCCTATATCTACATGTTGCTTATATAAGTACCCCAGTATAAAGGTTGTATCTCTTTGGAGGCTGTGATGACTAAGACCCCATGATCTCTGTGTTTCTATAGAGTAACTGGTGGCTCTGACCTGAGTAACCTCCGCAGCTGAGATCCAGACCACTATCCAGTGTCCCAATATCTCGCAGGGTCATAACACACTGGAAATAAATCAAAGTGAATAAATAGTCATACATTATGACAATCAAAAACAATGAAGTGAGGATCTTAAGATATATGCTGAAAACATATATTGAATATAATGGTGAATGTTCAGTGAAAAAACAATAAGTCCAATGGATCAGCAAGTGAAAGTCCCCAAAAACTATTTAAAGGAAAGCTGTGCATCCAATGTAGGTTGAGTGATTCCAGAAAAAACGTGAAGTCAGCCCATCACCTAATAGTAAAATCAAAGGCTTACCAGAAAGCCTGCGACCGCCCTTCTCAGGGGGGTCAAACAAGCTTATAAGATGAGGTTATCCTATTGTGACCCACTGCTGAATAGTGTGGGTGATGCCAGTGAGTGCCAGCAGGAGTGCCTCACTAAAAGTGGAGAGGAAAGATCCCTGGTACCGCACATCCATGGAGTCCTATTGTGGTATGTGAGAGACAACCTCAGCCTGGTGGGAGCCCAGGCTGAGGTTGTCTCTCACATACCACCATAAAGCCTAATAAACACAATCAGATTATCCAACGGGAATTGTGTGATGACAGGCTATGGTCGGAAAATCTGACAGTTCGTATGCTCCATCGGACAATTGTTGTCGGATTTTCCGCCAACAAATGTGGGATAGCATGCTTTAAAATTGTCCGCAAACAATTGTGTTGTCAGATTATCCGATCGTGTGTACACAAGTCCGTCGGCAAAACTTCAAAGTACAAACAGAAACATATTTGTTGACCGACAATTGTTTGCAGTTTGTATGCAATACAAGTTCCTGGCCAACTTCCTTCAAACAAAAGTCCTACGCATTGTCCGATGAAAATCCGATCGTGTGTACCAGGCTTAAAAGGTCACTAAAGGAAAAAAAAATGGGCTGAAATGACTGTTTACGGGGGTATAGAGACATAATAGTTAACGGATTCCTTTTAAAAATGATTAAAAATAGATAAAAAATCAATCATATAAACAACCTACAGTTCTAGTTTAGTTTTTGCTGTTATTTCCTGTCTCTCTGATGTACAGAGCCAGAGAGCCAATAGAGGACAGTGATGGTTTGTCTAAAACCCCTCAGCACCAACCCAGTTTCAGTTTACACACAGTAATCACACCTCCTTGATTAGTGACCACAGTGAGAAAGCTCCCAGTACTGTGGTATAAGGAAACACAACCAGGAATTGTCCAGAACAGAGCAGGATTACAGCAACATCAAAGCAAAAATGAAATATGAGGACATGAAAACAGCACTGCCGTAAGGTAAAGGAAGCCATTTAGCAAAAAAAAAAATTCCTTTAGCGACCCTTTAAGACTCTGTAGATGTGTGGCACCAGGGATCTTTCCTTTCTTCTTCGAGTGACCAATTTTAAAAACCTGCAGCCTATTTATTAAAAAAATCAAATGGCAGATTGAGGACCCCAAGCCCAATAGATAAAGATTAGAAACATGTTTCATTGGGGAAATAGAGTGAAAAGCAGAGCTGAAGCCCACAAGCAAAAATTCTAAATAATTATTTTTGAGTAAGGGCAGTATGAATGGCCAATAGCTATTGCATTCTCAGTTGACCTTTTTGACCAGAATGGAAATGGAATGGGATCTAACCCTACTGGTATTTTTCTTTTAAAATGTTGCAAAAGCTTTTTCTTCAAAGCATTTCATTACATTTGGCATAGGTGTCACAGGACGATAAGTATTCCAACTGGACATAGAGGGTTTCTTAGGCACAGGGCCAATTTTTGACATTAGTTGTAAACCTTAAAGGGTCACTAAAGGAAATGTTTCTTTTTGCTGAAATGACTGTTTACAGGGTATAGAGACATAAAAGTTAACTGATTCCTTTTCAAAATGATTAAAAATAGATACAAATCAATCATATAATGTGCCTGCAGGTTAGTTTCACTTTTGAACTGGCTTCATGTTTCTGCAAAATAGAAATAGACACACAGAACAAAAACAAACAAATCCAGGGCAGTGTTTTGTTTTTAAAATTAATCTGATTGGTTCTGGGAAGTTTTAGAAACACAGTAATGACAGCTTAAACCATCGTGAGAAAGCTCCCATTATGGTGGTAATAAGGAAACAGACAAGCAGGAAGTGTGGAGATCAGAGCAGGATTACAGCAACTTCAAAGCAAAAACTAACAATAAGGACATGAAACCAGTACTGCAGTAAGGTAAAGGAAGCTATTTAGCTAAAAAAAAATTCCTTTAGTGATCCTTTAACTGCAGGAGGAAATTTACGGAGCTACCAAGAAGATACTAGCTGTTATTTTTGTAGTGCAGGTGAAAAAAAAAACACCTGCCTGTAGATAAGACTTCCACTCGGCTTGATCATCAGTTTTTATATATCGGGCTAAATGTTTCCAGTGGCTGATTCTGAAGTCAGTAACATAGCCATCTGTTTATTTTATGGTTGCTATGGTTGCGTCACGGTTATGATGTTCAGTGTAATGTTTACAATAATATGAGAGAGCGGTACCGGAACAGATGCTTGTATTCTACTAACAGGCTGTGGATGACACTAGTTTTTTTTTTACATCCTATACGTGCTATTTGTGTCTCCATTTAAAGAACTCCACTAGGCGCTATTTACAACAAAGCTGGTCACACAGAATAAACTCACATTCATTTCAAAACACAACTCCCTTGTAAGGACCTCAAGATTAAAAAAAAAAAAAACAATTTCAATCAACTGTGAATTGCAACATTCTTAAATTTACAGAAAAATACAGCTAATAAGGTAACTAAACTGTCCTTATATTGGTTTCCCACCATACTGCATAGAATAAATACAGATTAAAATAACAGACAATCACACTACCAAATGCATAGCATACACCACTTTCTCTAACACCATCTCAGATAATAACCAACACAATACCAACATACTATAAAAACAACACAAGATCCTGATCATAAACAAGAATTAAATCTTCACCTCCAGCTCTTGTGATACAGCATTGCGTCGCTTTAACTGAAAATTGCACGGTCATGGACACAAATAAAATGTATGTATTTTTTCCCCACAAATAGAGTGTTCTTTTAGTCGGATTTGATCACCACTACATTTATTTTTATTTTTTGTGCCATAAAGAAAAAAGATCGACAATTTTGAAAAAGACATAACACATATACATAAAATAATGAGAGAAGTGCACTTAAAACATCAACGGATGAAAGATGCAGTCCCCTTAAAATAGGAAGGTATGGTTGTGCAAAGAGAAACGCAAGGAATCCTGCACAATATTCAACACATGGATCTCAGTTCCTAGTGACACACACAATCGAGCTGACTCCAGATAGAGACGAGACACCACAAAGACCACTATCGAAAATAGAAAATGCCTGCTTACCAGCAGTACTAGGCCTTTCAAGGGGCCAGTAACGCCTGTGGTTGATAACCCCGCCAGGCCTTGAATGGAATTCGATGAACCTGCAGGCGATTCTTCTCTCCACGATATCCTGACAATCCCATTAGTCTGTACCAGCTTATAATTTGAACATGCTTGCTTACTCTGTTTTAAAATACTTTGGAAGCCCTTACTTCCTGGGACATCCAGCCAGAATGGCTGAGCAGGAAGAAGTACAGGATCACGTATATGCATGATTCTCTGCACAGCTGCCACCCTGTAGCAGTAAAACTGCCTATAGGGCAGTCAGCAAGTGGGTGAAGCGTTGTTAAACCAGAATGCAAAAGTAAGCACCTTCTGCCACTTGGATAAGTTCACATTTGGGAACATGTTACATGTCCCACCCATTTTCAACATGTTTCCGCTCCTGCAACATCTCTTCGATCTCCCGTCACTACGACAGCAGGCAGCGAATCTTCTCCATGCACCCGCTGTCACTATAGCATGGCTAAGTTCTGTGATTGAACTACAACTACCGACATCCTTTGTGGCTGATGGCTTGTAGTTCTTTATGAACTACCAGGGTGCTGTTGAGCGCTCTAGGTAGTTTGCGTTTTTTCCTGTCATTGTGTAACTGCTTTTCTGTATTAGTAGACAGTTTACACCGACAGTCTGCAGGAGCCCTGCACTGCTCCCGCAATCTGCTAATCATGGGTACAATGCGTTCCAGGCTCCCACAAAAGAAAATAAGGAAATACACATCTTTTTATGTGCAAAAAATTGAACACTTTTTTTTTTTTTTTTTTAAAGTTGAACATATTCTTTAAAGTTGAACATATTCTTTAAAGTTGAACATATTCTTTAAAGTTGAACATATTCTTTAAAGTTGAACATATTCTTTAAAGTTGAACATATTCTTTAAAGTTGAACATATTCTTTAAAGTTGAACATATTCTTTAAAGTTAGTTGGCCAGATTCACAGAGCACTTACTCCGGTCTATCTCGCGTTAGACCGGAGTACTTTCAAATTACGCTCGTCGTTTCATTAGTCTGAATCCTCAAACCATGAAACGACTGCATTTGGGCTTCAATCTGACTGGCTTACGTGTTCGTGTGCCTTCGGATCTACGCTGCAATAAATTTGCGGCCGCTGGGTGGAGTTCCCATTGTTTTCCGCGTCGGGGTATGCAAATGAGCTTTTTCCGACGATCCACAAAGTTACGAGCGTCATTCGCAATCTCTTACGGCATCTGTAGTCATCTTTTTTGCCGCGTAAAGTTATTCCAGCTTTTATCTGGTCTAGTATTAGACAGCCCATGTTAAGTATGGCCGTCGTTCCCGCGTCAAATTTCAATTTTTTTTTTTTTTTTTTTTACGTAAGCCGTCCGGGAATAGGAATGTACGTAAACGACGCTACTCAAAACAAAAAATGACGTAACAACGTTATTTCGCGCAATGCACGGCGGGAAATTTCTGAACGGAGCATGCGCAGTTCAATCGCCGCGGGACGCGCCTAATTTAAATGCTTCACGCCCCCTAATCGCGTATTTCGATTACGCCGCGAGAAATACACTACGCCGCCGTACCTTACGGGCCAAAATCTACATGAATTTGTCGTAGAGCCAGGTAAAATACGGCGGCGTAGTGTATCTCTGATATTCTGCGCCAATGTAATTGTACCTGAATCTGGCCCAGTGTTTGTATTTGTCAACTGGGGTGCCTTGGGAGAACAAACTCAGGGTGTTCTTCTGGGCAAATAGTGACTTTAAAATGTCCAACCCTTTTTACCTCTAGCATGTTTCTCTTTGATCATCGTTGATGAAAAGGAAAGTGCAATAGGTGAGAGGAGTGAGTTAACATGACGACGCCAAACATTTTGTATTTGCATACTTAAAGATGATCTCCATGTTTTAGTGAAGTTTAAACAATTCATTTGGACCAGGCTGGACAAAACAAACTATTTACTACACTAACAGATGCATTGGCTGTGTGCGCTGTATAAACTGTATGTAGCCTCAGCACAGCATACAGTGTTCTGCTACGGCAGCAGATTGGAGACTTCCAGTGCTCCCAAAACAAAACCAGTCAGGCTGAATGTTGCTAAGTGATTTACAAGAAGCTTTGTATTCTATGCATTATTAAAAGCTTTCTCTGATTGGTTGGGTGGATATTGTGGAGATTCATAGAATACAAAGTGTCCTGTGAATGGCTGAGCAGCAAAAAGCCTGACCAGCATGGTCCAAACATATTTAAACTTAAAACATGTAGATGAGATTTATTCTTTCAGGCTCCCCGAGTGTTATGGAAGGCAACCAATATTGTTTGAGGCACCTGGTGGCATTGCTTGGAGGCATCTGGTGGTGCCTAATTTTTTTTATTTTTAAGGAAAAATTGGCTACAAGAATACTTTAACGTAGTATTAAATGTAAAAACAAAATTGTACTATATTTCAGCTTACCAGACCTTAGATGTGGCACCTACATTCATTTTTTGTAATTATAGGCCTTTTTCCCCACCTTTACTGTACTTTCTTTTGGTAATCTAGTCAGGAAGTATGTATTTTTCAACTTCCTTTGGCCAGTCAAATTGGCAGTTAGAGGGTTGTGACAAACCATTTAAAGTGGAACTAAAGGCAGGGATACTTACCAGCATCTTCTCCCCCATCTTATTCCAGAGGCCAGTCTACAGACACATCCTGGTATACTGGCATTGTGCCAGAATCGTAAGCATGCACAGCTCAGTGTGCAACCTGCAGAAAACTGAGAACAGGTGGGAGCGAACTATATTTTAATGCAGAAAATATATTGCCTCACCTGCCATAAAGGACCAGACTGTTTGTATTTTTTTTTTTTTATTTACTTTTTTTTTTACTTTAGTTCCACTTTAAAGTAGTTGCAAACCTCAAATGTAAAACCTGAACAAAGCACATATTTCTATAGCGCTTACTTGCCTCTTTACGAAGCACCAAGTGTCATTTCTCTTTGCGGTCTAGTTCCTCTATCTACATCAGGGGTCCTCAAACTATGGCCCTCCAGTTGTTCAGGAACTACATTTCCCATCATGCTCAGTCATGTCTGTGAATGTCAAAGTTTCACAATGCCTCATGGGATTTGTAGTTCCACAACACTGGAGGGCCGTAGTTTGAGGATGCCTGATCTACATGATTCAGTTCTGACAAGTTTTCCTGACACCAAGAGCTAAAAAGTTGACAAGGGAGGGATCTCGAAGCACAAGGCCTGCGAGTGACAGCCTCAGTTTGGTTTCTGTATGTGTGAATGGGGGTGTGTCTCCTCCTCCAGTCAACTCTCAGAGCTCTTGTCAGTGTGTAACTGCAGCCCCCCACTGCCCCTTGCTTTGCGAGTCAGTGAAAATTCATTTTCATCTCTGAATTTAAAGTTGAGTTCCACCCAGGAAAACCACATTTGGCCAAAAGTCTTTAAAAAAAAAAAAAACGTGAAAAAAAAATAATAATACTCACCCGAAATACCTGTTGCTATGCGGAAGTCCGTAATCTGCCTCTTCCACACCGGGGTGTATTTTCTTCTGCTTCTTCTGCTTGTGAATGGGGCGCGCTGCTTTCTGGGAACTGTGTGCGTTTCCATAAAGCCGCGCGCCCATTCACAAGCCAGCGTGAGACTCACGCAGGCGCAGTAGGAAATGGGCAGTGAAGCCGTAAGGCTTCACCGCCTGTTTCCCCTAGTGCGAATGGCGGCGCGGGACCTGGAGCGATCGTGGGACCGGCATCGGGGGGCCATCAGCGCGGGCAAGTAGGACAGGTAAGTGTCCTTATTAAAAGTCAGCAACTACACTGTTAGTAGCTGCAGACTTAAAAAAAAAAAAATGCGGCTGGAACACCCGTTTAAGGATGTACAAGACAAATGTAGGACAATTAGTTTCACCTCTATAGATCACCTGATGTTAGTCACTTCACTAGGTATAGATAAGGGTTTACAGACACTTTATGTCTGACAGATGTGCTTGCAATGGTCAAAAGTTAGGCCTCATGCACACAGAGCCTAAAAAAAACACTGCTTACACGGGCGTTTAGGATTTTTCTATTGTAAAAGCACCTTCATGTTATTCTGTTACCATATACACATAACCATTTGAAGGTGTATTTGAAGAGCAGCGTTAAGGACCCCAGGTGCGAGTAAAGGAAAAAATTCTAAAAAATAATGCAGCCACCACATGAGCTGCAATATTTTACAATTTTGTCTTTTGCTTTAATATCACTTTAACTGCTGAAAAGAAAAGGGAGATTATTGATCTGGCTTTGCTATTTGGTAGGCATGCATGGATCACAAGACTGGCTAAACAAAATTACAAATCTTTGGGCAGTAATATATTTTTCATATCATGTTAAGGTCAGGGCCTACACCTGAAACCGAACCCAGGACCTCTGGCAGTGACCCTTCTCGTTGGACCACCTGAGATGCTAGAAAGGTTCCTGCCCGATTGCTTAGACAGCCTTGCCTTATTTCTTGTTTCTCTTGGATCCTTTGCTGCTCCCATGAACTTCCTGATTTAAGCCATGTCTCTCCACTTCCTATTTGCCAGATTATTGTGCTCTGGCCAATATCTCGCTTTTGTCACTACTGCTGCCACCTGTATCATTGCTCCCATTTGTTACTGAACTTTGGCTTGATCCTCAACTATGCCTCTGCTTGATCCCAAACTGCAACCACTTGTTACCAAACTTTGGATTGTTTACTGACTATGCTTCTGCCTGATGCCTATCTGATATATCTGCTACATCTCCTGGTGGGACAAACATGAGGACCGCAACTTGGTGCCAACATGCAGAAACACCATCTTCACCATCAGGCTCTGGTGAACACAGGTTAATAGTTAGACCCTGCACCTCGGGTGAGTCCGAAGCATCTGCCAAGGTGACCTGCTTGTTCACTTATCACGCTAGCTGTTGGAAACCTTTCTACCGCTATAGCTACTGGTCTCCTAGCATGACTACCAAACATGACAGTTGTATATCAGGTGAGTATTTAGCCAAATACCTAAAGATAAGCTTTAGTGTATACACATGTACAATTAGAAGCTGTGTATCGCCACTACATCTTTGTACACCCTCACTGTCATGAGTATCGAATGTGGCAGTGTGCAAATACATAGCATGACACCTTTCAAAATGGCTTTTTGGCCTATTCCTACCTTACAAAGTAGTTTTATGAACAGCTATATTTCTCACTATGGAGGAAGGAGTAGGAGCTGTGGGAAACGGTCATTTAATAACTATGGGCATCTTAAAATCATGATGTCAACAAGTTATATTAACCTAATAAATCAAAATAGCTCTGCTTTTGAAAACTTTAAGATACATAGGTATAGAGGTCTTGAAATATAAGATCTAGCCTTGGAGCAGGTTAGCAAATAAAATCTCAGGTATTCTGGCTTCGTATTCATAGGTATCCTCTAGAATTCCCATAACATTGCTAAATTGATGATCTCTAAACATTTATTTTACTCCTTTAAAGTGGTCGTAGACATGACATTTTTAACAAAGCACATGTTTCTATACTGTATACTTGACTCCATCCAAATTACTGAGTGTGATTTATATTTTCTGTTCCTCTTATCTACATGGTTCACTTATTTTCCCGACTCCAGGAGATAATTGAAGGAGGAGAGCTCCAGCATACAGCCTGTGATTGAAAGCCAAGCTGTGCATGTACTCCTGTATTGTGAGGAAGGTGTGTCCCTTCACTCCAATCAGGGGTCAGAGCTCTCCTCACTGAGCTCTGCAGTGCGAGACTTCAGACCCCTGCCCCCTGCTTTTCTGAGCTAAGAGATGCCGTGTAAAATATATGCAGGGCCATGCAATGCATATTTGTAAATCCAGACTTGATTGGGGGCCCTTAGCAAATAGCAATGCATATTGGCTGTTGAAGGACCTATTTGCACTCTTATAATTTTATATTTTATTTGGTTGCCTCTTAGGGAGGAATATATCAGGGAGAAACATCTGCTCTGTGCCAGGCATGAGTTCACTTCATCAACTGGAACTCTATGATTGTGTGAGATCAGTGTCTGGACAGTTTAATTCTTTAGGACAGCCTAGAAGTTTGGCTGTGTTTTATGTACAATATATTTTCAAAAGTATTGGGACCCCTGCATTTACACGCACATTAATGGCAGCCCAATCTTATCTCGTAGGGTTTAATACCCTCTACAGCTATAACAGCTTAGGTTCTTATGGGAAGGCTGTCTGCAAGGTTTAGGAGTGTGTCTATGGGAATGTTTGACGCTCTTCCAGAAGCACATTTCCACTGATGATGGATGAGAAGGCCTGGCTTGCTGTCTCCACTCTAATTCATCCCAAAGGTGTTCTTATTGAGTTTAGGCTAGTCATGTTCCTTCACAGCAAACTCGCTCACCCATGTCTTTATGGACCTTGCTTTGTGCACTGGTCCAAATCGTTTGGTGGGGGAGGGGGGTTATGACGTGGTGTTATTTTTCAGGGGTTGGTCTTGGCCCGTTCGTTCCAGTGATGGGAAATCTTGAGGTGTCAGCATACCAAGACATTTTGGACAATTTCATGCTCCCAAGTTAGAAGGAACAGTTTGGAGATTGCCCCTTCCTTTTCCGACATGACTGCGCACCAGTGCACAAAGCAAGGCTGTTGGAGAACAAAGGGTGTGCCAACTAAATATGGAACCGTAGGGACCAAGACTGGGATGCCATGTGTGTGTAAAGGCAGGTGTCCCAATACTTTTAGACACAAACACCAATACTCCTGCGCTTGGGAGTAAAACCGACCAGACAAGGTGTGTTAGGTCTCCATCTTGGTTTATTAGGATAAGCCAAGCTTTGCTGGCCTCTAAAGACTGGTGAGTCTGATATTCTGAAACCACAAGAAGAAGAGAGGGCGCACCAACCCACTGCATTATCTTTAAACCCTTGTTTTTATTGATAAAAAGTGGTAAGTATTATACTCACTAAATTACAGTTAGGTAAAAGCTGATCATATGATCCAACAGCAAAAAACATCACACTATATATATATATATATATATCTCTATCTATCTATCTATCTATCTATCTATCTATCTATCTATCTATCTATCTATCTATCTATCTATATATATATATATATATATATAAGGTACTACAGTGCTAATATGATCAACTAAGGAAAAAACAACAACAAAAATAATCAAATGATAAAGCTGCATACATAAAAAAGGTGCTAAACCAGTGAAAAAAAAATTGGATAAAATAGGATGAATGCGCTAAATCAACCCTTGCTATTGTACAGTACACATCAAGTGATTATATACATATATATATATATATATATACAGGGAGTGCAGAATTATTAGGCAAATGAGTATTTTGACCACATCATCCTCTTTATGCATGTTGTCTTACTCCAAGCTGTATAGGCTTGAAAGCCTACTACCAATTAAGCATATTAGGTGATGGGCATCTCTGTAATGAGAAGGGGTGTGGTCTAATGACATCAACACCCTATATCAGGTGTGCATAATTATTAGGCAACTTCCTTTCCTTTGGCAAAATGGGTCAAAAGAAGGACTTGACAGGCTCAGAAAAGTCAAAAATAGTGAGATATCTTGCAGAGGGATGCAGCACTCTTAAAATTGCAAAGCTTCTGAAGCGTGATCATCGAACAATCAAGCGTTTCATTCAAAATAGTCAACAGGGTCGCAAGAAGCGTGTGGAAAAACCAAGGCGCAAAATAACTGCCCATGAACTGAGAAAAGTCAAGCGTGCAGCTGCCAAGATGCCACTTGCCACCAGTTTGGCCATATTTCAGAGCTGCAACATCACTGGAGTGCCCAAAAGCACAAGGTGTGCAATACTCAGAGACATGGCCAAGGTAAGAAAGGCTGAAAGATGACCACCACTGAACAAGACACACAAGCTGAAACGTCATGACTGGGCCAAGAAATATCTCAAGACTGATTTTTCTAAGGTTTTATGGACTGATGAAATGAGAGTGAGTCTTGATGGGCCAGATGGATGGGCCCGTGGCTGGATTGGTAAAGGGCAGAGAGCTCCAGTCCGACTCAGACGCCAGCAAGGTGGAGGTGGAGTACTTATTTGGGCTGGTATCATCAAAGATGAGCTTGTGGGGCTTTTTCGGGTTGAGGATGGAATCAAGCTCAACTCCCAGTCCTACTGACAGTTTCTGGAAGACACCTTCTTCAAGCAGTGGTACAGGAAGAAGTCTGCATCCTTCAAGAAAAACATGATTTTCATGCAGGACAATGCTCCATCACACGCGTCCAAGTACTCCACAGCGTGGCTGGCAAGAAAGGGTATAAAAGAAGAAAAACTAATGACATGGCCTCCTTGTTCACCTGATCTGAACCCCATTGAGAACCTGTGGTCCATCATCAAATGTGAGATTTACAAGGAGGGAAAACAGTACACCTCTCTGAACAGTGTCTGGGAGGCTGTGGTTGCTGCTGCACGCAATGTTGATGGTGAACAGATCAAAACACTGACAGAATCCATGGATGGCAGGCTTTTGAGTGTCCTTGCAAAGAAAGGTGGCTATATTGGTCACTGATTTGTTTTTGAATGTCAGAAATGTATATTTGTGAATGTTGAGATGTTATATTGGTTTCACTGGTAAAAATAAATAATTGAAATGGGTATATATATGTTTTTTGTTAAGTTGCCTAATAATTATGCACAGTAATAGTCACCTGCACACACAGATATCCCCCTAAAATAGCTAAAACTAAAAACAAACTAAAAACTACTTCCAAAAATATTCAGCTTTGATATTAATGAGTTTTTTTGGTTCATTGAGAACATGGTTGTTGTTCAATAATAAAATTAATCCTCAAAAATACAACTCGCCTAATAATTCTGCACTCCCTGTATATGTAAACACTCAGATGTTCAAATGAAACAAAATACAAAAACATAAAAGTCCACAAACGTATATAAAGTGCACTGGTGCATCAGTGCAAACACTGTGAAGTGAAAAACTCCAGGTAAAAGCAGCAAGAAAGAAACCATTCACAGTTCCAGCATGTAGACTGACTCAATGATAGGGAGCACCAGTGATATGCTCAGCACTTCACCATACCTCCCATCCACAGTCCAATACTGCCACTTGCTGATTCAGAAAGCCAGCTCATAGAGAGGAGAGAAAAAAACAATGGAAAATGCTCATAGTGTAGTATGGCCAAGAAAAAACAGAGATTGTTGACCGATTAGAGAAACCACACTCATGAATCCTCTACACATAGGCAGACTGTAAATACAGCTCAGCGCGGCGATCTCCTGGGGAGAAGCCTAAGTGACGCAATTGACGGAAATACATCCGCATGAGATTGCTGCACTGAGCTGTAATTACAGGCTGCCGAAGTGTAGAGGATTCGTGAATGTGGTTTCTCTAATCAGTCCACAATCTCGTTTTTTTCTTGGCCATACTACACTATGAGCATTTGCCTTTGTTTTTTTCTCTCCCCTCTCTATGAGCTGGCTTTCTGAATCAGCAAGTGGCAGTATTGGACAATGATGCCAGGAAAATTTCCCATCCCCGCTGGCCAAAGTCCGGCCCTCCAAGAGTCTGAAGGACAATAAACCGGCCTTGTGTTTAGAATGTTTGGAGACCCCTGACCTAAGGTAATCATGATCTTCTTGTGGTCCCGATACTTTTGACAATATAGTGTATAATGAACAGTGGAGCGGAGTGAGAGTAAAACATTGTGTCCTATGCAAATTTAAGTCTACATGGCAAATTCAAACACTAAGATTGGATGTACAAAATATTTATAAGACACAAAAGACCTTTGCACTGCTTATATGTTATATGCATTTATGTATACACTTTTATATATTTCCAAATTTGGATAAAAAAGTCCTTTAACCCAACAAGAGAAAGCAACATTGCCAGTTTTATTTGACTTACCACAGCTTTACTAGAGCTTTCTTGTAAGTCCCAGAACATAAGATTGCTGTCACCCAGAGACATCACTTTCTTACCATCACCTAGAGGTTCCCAGGTAACACTAGAGGAAATATGAGATGGATACATACTATAAATAAAGTTACAAAACTATGCAAGACATATTTTTATAAAGTGTATATAGAAGACAAAGCAAAAAGGCGAGATAAAAGAAAGAAGAACCAAACAAATGAGCACACAAATAAATCGAATTACGTTTTAATATGAGGCATGTGAAAAGTCAGCAGAAGGTTTCCAAAGAGATACAATGTAATGCATAAAACTCAATAATAAAAGTAATAGGAAAAGAATAAATTCAGTCTATTAAGGTGTCTAGCTTCCCTTTAGATTATGTAAGTGGGTAGAATATGACCCCTTAAAATTCACTCTTTGTTATTTGCAGCCATTCGCTAAAATCATTTAGGTTTTTCTCCTCATTAAAGCGGAGTCTAAATATGATCTCCCATGTTTTCAGCGCCAGTATGCTGGTTTTTTTTTTTTTTAGATTATGTACGTAGAAATCCTTTTCTGTCCCCCCGGTGGACGGGGTACGGTCACATCTTCCTAAAAGTATTCATTTCCGGCGACCCCCTTAAATTATTCACTCTTCGGAGAAATACGGCGCCTGCGCAGTATAGGTCTGTGCGCAGGCGCCGCATAGCGCCGGAAATACCCAGTCCATATCGGGTATCTTAGGAAGATGTGACGCGCTGTTCGCTCCACCGCGGGGGACAGAAAAATCACTAAAACAGTAAGTTTAAAAAAAAAAAAACCCAGTTTGACGCCAGTTCTGAAGCCATGGGAGATCTTATATTTAGGGTGAAACTCCGCTTTAATGTACACACAGCACCCCATATTGACAGAAAAAACACTGAATTGTTAAATTTTTTTGCAGGTTTATTAAAAAAGAAAAAAACTCAGGTGCTGTCCATTTCTTCTGATCATCCTTGAAATGGTTCTACACCTTCATTTGAGTCCAGCTATGTTTGATTATACTGATTGGACTTGATTAGGAAAGCCTCACACCTGTCTATATAAGGCCTTATACCGCGTACACACGATCACTTTTTGTCATGTAAAAAACTTTGTTTTATCTCATGAAACAAAACAACGTTTTTCAAACTTCATTTTAAAAAACGATGTTGCATACACACCATCGTTTTCTGAAAATGCTCTTGCAAAGCGCAGTTACGCAAGACACTTTCAACGGCACTCTGTTCCATTGAAGCTCCCGTCTCATAACTTGCTTCTGGGCATGCGCGGGTTTTAAACGTCGTTTTGCCCACACACGATCATTTTTTGTGAAACAAAAGACGACATTCTGAAAAACGACATAAAAAATTCAAGCATGTTCGAATTTGTTTTTGGTCGTTTTTTTGAAGACATAAAACGAAGTTTTGCACACACACGATCATTTTAAATGACGTTTTTTAAAACGTCGTTTTGTTTCATCACAAAAAACGACCGTGTGTACGCGGCATAACAGCTTACAGTGCATGTCAGAGCAAATGAGAATCATAAGGGTCAAAGGAACTGCCTGAAAAGCTCAGAGACAGAATTGTGGCAAGGCACAGATCTGGCCAAGGTTACAAAAATAAATAAAAAAATCTGCTGCACTTAAGGTTCCTAAGAGCACACTGGCCTCCATAATCCTTAAACGGAAAACGTTTGGGACGACCAGAACCCTTCCTAGAGCTGAGATAAGCAGCTCTAAGCAAACTAAGCTATCGGCGGGGGGGGAGCCTTGGTAAGAGAGGTAAAGAAGAACCCAAAGATCACTGTGGCTTAGCTCCAGAGATGCAGTCAGAAGATGGGAGAAAGTTGTAAAAAGTCAACCATCACTGCAGCCCTCCACCAGTCGGGGCTTTATGGCAGAGTGACCCGACGGAAGCCTCTCCTCAGTGCAAGACACATGAAAGCATGCATGGAGTTTGCTAAAAAAAACACCCGAAGGACTCCAAGATGGTGAGAGATAAGATTCTCTGGTCTGATGAGACCAAGATAGAACTGTTTGGCCTTAATTCTAAGCGGTATGTGTGGAGAAAACCAGGCACTGCTCATCACCTGTCCAATACAGTCCCAACAGTGACGCATGGTGGTGGCAGCATCCTGCTGAGGGGGTGTTTTTCAGCTGCAGGGACAGGACGACTGGTTGCAATTGAGGGAAAGATGAATGCAACCAAGTACAGGGATATCCTGGACAAAAACCTTCTCCAGAGTGCTCAGGACCTCAGACTGGGCTAAAGGTTTACCTTCCAACAACACAATGACCCCAAGCGCACAGCTAAAATAACGACGTAGTGGCTTCACAACAACTCTGTGACTGTTTTTGAATGGCCCAGCCAGAGCCCTGACTTAAACCCAATTGAGCATCTCTGGAGAGACCTAAAAATGGCTGTCCACCAACGTTTACCATCCAACCTGACAGAACTGGAGAGGATCTGCAAGGAGGAATGGCAGAGGATCCCCAAATCCAGGCGTGAAAAACTTGTTGCATCTTTCCCAAAAAGACTCATGGCTGTATAAAAAGGGCGCTTCTACTAAATAGTGAGCAAAGGGTCTGAATACTTAGGACCATGTGATATTTCAGTTTTTTTTTATTTGCTACAATTGGACATCATTAAATGATCTTAGCAGGAACCGTGTGCCGCAACATCAGTGGTGCACAAAGTTTACAAATTGGTCCCCATCCATTCTTAAGGGGTCTGATTGTGGTTTTATGTACCTTTTTACAGGTACCCAACTTTAAATACTGCTGCACAATATTACTCCTCCTTTGATAAACCTGGCCAGACCACCATAAGATTTCCATGGCTTAATTCTGGGAATTAACCTATGGAAATCTTATGGTGATCTGGCCAGGTTAATCAAAGGAGGAGTAATATTGTGCAGCAGTGTTATATACAGTTGGTACCTGTAAAAAGGTACATAAAACCACAATTCAGACCCCCTTAAGGATGGATGGGGACCAATTTGTAAACTTTGTGCACCACTGATGTCTGCACACGGTTCCATTTGCTAAGATCCCTATTTAAGATTTCCAATTGTAGCAAATAAATAATATCTGTGGCATCATCAAGATAAATGAGTGATTGCAGATCCATGGACACAATGTTATTATGTCACGGTTGGTGCCTGGCACACTGAAGTAATGCCTGATACAAACACAAATGATCATCCGATTTTTTTTTTTGCATATTGAAAATGAAGAGGTTACTAAAGTTATGAAAATAATTGTACGACAGAACAAACATTTGGAAGTGATGTAAATTGTACTGATTAACAAAAATCATATGATCTGGTATCATACGAGAAAATATTTAGTTTTTTCCCATCGGATAATTTCGGATGAATTGTTGTGATCGTCTCTCAAAAGCTGTGTACTAATGATCAAATTACTGTACAATCGCTTTGAAAGTGGTATTTTCTGATTGTGTGTACAGGACATTACTCTCCTAGTAGCAGCCTTTCATTTCAGACTGCAGAGTTCTCACTGGGCCCACTACGGATTGTCCAGGGCAAACCCAAGTGGGCTAAGTGTTTTGAAAAACTGTGGTGTTGGCCACTTAACTTCAGTTTACAGTCTATTTGGAACTGCAGCTCCTCTACCCCTCTGCAACAAGACCCTTATTGTGATGCTGTTGAGACAAAAAAGATTGGTTGAAGCAGTGGCTTTAGTTTATGTTAACCTTGGGGTATACAGAGAATTCGGGGCAGTAAGCAGGATTACCCCTGGAAAACCAAGTCATTTTCTTCAGTGAGCCAGCTGCTGCACAGGTACAGACAGCAGATGGTCTCCTCGGTTTCTAGATGTTTACAGTGTTAAAAGAGTGGATACTACACCGTGTGGTAAACTTGACCCTGTCCCAACTTTTTTTGAAACATACCATCATTTTTTTTTCCTAAAATGGAACATTTTCTCTGTTTAAATATTTGATATGTTTTCTATTTTCTGTTTTGATGTAGATTTTACAGTGTCCCAACTTTCTTGGAATTGGGGTGGTACTTGTAAAGACATCATGTAACAAGAATGTGATCTGATAATGGCTTACTGGATATGCTCTTGGCCCTTTCTGACCTTCTAATCCTCACCCATGGATGAGAAGCATTAATGTCCCAGAGTCAGCACTTAGAATACCTGCAAAACCCACTTGAATGAAATCTTGTCATAGTGACTTCAGTCTGGTTCACACAGGAGCAGTGCGGGAAACCGCACCCAAATGGGACAGGAAAAGCACCACATTCCTATTTAAATGGCATGCAATTGATTGCAGTGCCATTTCAGCCCATTCACTTTGTATGGGTTCAAATCGCACCGCAAAAGTTATCAGTACTCGGTATCGGTATTTGTACTCGCCGATTAAAAAATGTTATCGGTGCAACTCTAGTATTTATCAAAGACACTTGATTCTAAGGCCCCACCTACACTTCGTGTTTGGCCTGTGCGCCAAATCCCAGCATTTTCATGCATCAGGGAAGTGCAGGTCTCGCACCACTGCCTTCACCCTGCAAAAGTCTGAAATATGCTGCTCCTGCACCAAGTGGTACACACTAAAACTGCGAAACATGTAGAGCTTATGTTCACTGTTACCTATATCCGCAGTAGTCACCAACTAACGTTGATGCCTACATTGGACTCATTTTGGTTTTATAAATTTGTTTTTTGTTTGTTCACATACAAAGTATTCTGTGATCAATAACGTGTGCTTTTAATGTAATTTTATAATTCTGTACTGTTACGTTGATTCTAACACCAAAGTATATGTTTTGGCGTTACATCAATTAAAATGTATTTTTTGTTAATGATTGGTGCCTAGAAAGTCCATTCTTTCAAACAACAAATCTTTCTATCCAAGTGGTACTCAAGTTTAGGGCCATATGCATTCAGGGGCATGTCTAGAATGTAAAGTACATGTATATGCACAGGCATGCACTATTTTGTATTAATAACCTCTTATCTGGTTTTCTAGGCTATACCTATTTTACACAGTCACACACCCAGCGATTCGATTGTTGATCTGCTGGGATCCACTGCTCAGCTAATCCTGTGCGGCCATTTTCCTCTTTTTAGTCATTGGGAGCCAGGTGTCTCTTCCTGATTCAGGCAGCTGGCCCTCTGATGACATCTTTCAGGTTCACCCTCCTCCAACACTGTGTCAATCCTGCTCCAGTGATGTATGAGGCTGAGGCCTTCTGGGATATGTGACATGCATACCCCCAGAAGGCATAAGGAGCGGGGACACATCATTCTTGCGTAGGCTAAAATGAAGGCAGAGGGTAGGGTGCGGTGAAAAAAAAAATACATTTTAAAAAAAGTTAGCTTTTCAGCTTTGTGGATGGGGAAGGAAATAATGGGGTAAATGCTACCGTGTGAATGAGGGTCACTTTAAGATAAAGCTCGCTTAGGATGATAATGATGTAGTGCTGGTGGAAGGTATGCTGGTAGGATAACTGGCTTCTGTCTAAATTGGCCCTAGTATGTGTACAGTGGGGAAAATAATTATTTAATCCCCAGAAAAATCACATGATACAAATGTAATCAATTTAGTTGAAGTTCAATGAGTAAAAAGAGTATTTGATCCCTAAGCAAAGCAAGACTTTCTTGTAGTTGGTTACTAGGTTTGTACACATCTCAAGAGGGATTTTGGTCCACTCTTACAGTGCTTCTCTAAATCCTTAAAGGGGTTGTAAAGGTACGATTTTTTTTCCCTAAAAAGCTTCCTTTACCTTAGTGCAGTCCTCCTTCACTTACCTCATCCTTTGATTTTGCTTTTAAATGTCCTTATCTCTTCTGAGAAATCCTCACTTCAGTAACTCAACACGGTAATACAAGGCTTTCTCCCTGGTGTGGAGTGTCGTGCTCGCCCCCTCCCTTGGACTACAGGAGGGTCAGGAGCATCTACGTTGCAGATAGAGAAACGAGCTGTGTGTTAGTGGGCATCCTGACTCTCCTGTAGTCCAAGGGAGGAAGCGAGCATGACACTCCACACCAGGGAGAAAGCCTTGCATTACTGTGCGGAGTTACAAACAGAAGAACAGGAAGTGAGGATTTCTCAGAAGAAATAAGGACATTTAAAAGCAAAATCTAAGGATGAAGTACGTGAAGGAGGACTGCACTAAGGTAAAAAAAAGCTATTTAGGAAAAATAAAAAATTGTACCTTTACAACACCTTTAAGGTTTTTTGCCTGTTGCTTGGCAACTCAAAGTTTTAGCTCCCTCCATAAATGTTCTATTGGAATAAGGTCTGGAGACTCCCTTGTTGCCTTGGCGGTATGTATTGGGTCATTGTCATGCTAGAAGACCTGCCAACGACCCATCTTTAGTGTTCTAGCTGAGGGAAGGAGGTTCTCATCCAAGAGTTTACAATACATGGCCCCATCCATTGGCCCCTCAATGTGGCAAAGTTGCATTTAGCAGAGAAACAGCCTCAAAGCATAATGTCAATGGATGAACGAAGTGGCATAGTTTAGACCCCAGCCTGGGTCCAGGGAAGCATACGGTTATAGCATATGCCATCAGGGATATCCGGGTTAAATAATATATTCAAAAGTGGAGGACAAGGAGAAGAGAGTACTTTCCAGAACATCTTTTCCAAATTGACAATGTAAATAACATTGGAGCCAAACTGAGACTTCTTAATTGAGGTATATGTCTGTCCGCAGTTGCTCATAACATAAAAAACATGGGTGTACAGGGGACGTAATTCCCATTTAAATCTCAGACCATCTGTTTGGGGCACAACGTAATGCACCCAGACCACCTCTAGATCTTAAGGATTTTAGTTAGGAGATCTATAGTACGTCTTGGTGTGTGTCTAGTAGGTACAAAACCCACTTGATCCCTATGGATTAAGGATGGGAGTAATTGTGAAGGTCTATTTGCAAAGATTATGGTAAAAAAAATTATAATCCAAATTTAATAATGCAATAGAGTGATAATTATCAAAGACGAACAGATATTTGTCAGGCTTCGGGATGACTACTATGGGCATGGAGAAATTGGAGGTGGGGAATAGTGCCCTTAATCAGGGGTCAAAAGGGTTTAACAAATATGGCGCTATAAAATATAGCGCCTGTGACGATAGATGCTGTCAAAGCGGAGCAGGAGCCTTGCAAGGGGAGACGGGGACCAGAGCCAGGAGATCACACGTCCATCTTACAAGCCGCGCATACGCGCACCTCACCAAGCTTCTTGCTGATGGTCTTGTAGCCCACTCCAGCTTTGTGCAGGTCTACAATCTTGTCCCTGATGTCCTTTGAGAGCGCTTTGGTCTTGCCCATGATGGCGAGGTTTGAATTGAGAAAGATACTCTGTGGATAGGTGTCTTTTATACACATAATGAGTTGTCGTTGGGAGCATCTTCTTAAATTGACAGGACTAATCTGTGAACCACATGAGCACATTCATAGGCAGTCTGTGGGAGCCAGAATATTTGTTGGTTGGCAGGGGATCAAAAACGTATTTTACTTACTGAACTGCAACTCCATTTATAACGTTTGTATCATGTGCTTTTTTTCTGCATTTTTGGTTGATATTCTGTCTCTATCATTTAAAATACTGCAAGGGACCAAATAAATATTTTCTCCACTGTATGCATCCATGTAAGGTTGGGATGCTAGATTGTAAGCTCCTTGAGAACAGGGATTGGTGAAAATTTAATATATGTAATGCAAAAATTGTTGGCGCTATCTATGTATACACCTGTAGTAAATAAATGCATACACTTCCCCAGGAAAAGCTTTTCATTATCCTTGCACTGCTAAAGACCGTTGCCCAGAAAACGTAGTCCAATGAAAATAACTGGGTAGCTGGCCCATGAAATGAAAAAAGAATTGCTGTGGTCAGGGGTGTGGTTTAAGGTTGTGATTGTGGTAAATGTACTGCCCTCCCACAATCTGCGCGAGATGGAACATTCCACATTTTCCTCTCAGCCTGCTTGCTCTGTCTGTGGATCAGCTGACTATCCAGTCGACCGATGGCTCTTTTTTTTTTTTTTTTTTTTTAATTTAATGCACTGCAGCAGGAAAGCACTCTTGTGGAAAGACAAGAGCATCCTGGATGGCTAATTCCCTCTGACTGATTTATAATTTGCGAAAGATGATGTGACCTTTAAAACCCGCCAGGCTGTTCTCGCTGCCGCTGTTTTCTCCTAAAAATGCTGCTGATGCTGTTCACAGGATTTCCACTGAGTGCTTTCTTGCTCTAATTTATCTTCCTGCAAAGGATTTTAGTGCCTGCTGTCTCTCTCCGTCTTGCTGTGCTTAGTCTGTGCATTTAAACAGAACAGTCTCTTCTTCCGCCTTTAACAGCATCAGCAACGGCACACTTCACAGGGAGAAAAACACCACTGATGTAGCATCTCAGTTTATTGGGGTATTTCTAACCAGATGCAGACATGATGTTCCCCCATCTCTATATAGGTCACCAAAATTCACTGTGCTATGTCCTGTGGAGGTAGCAGAGCTGTTCAGGCTATAAAAAAATAAATAAAAAAAAAAGCAGTTTTAGGAGAGAAAACATGATGCAGCTTAAAAGGAAATCAGTCATGACTGAGCTTATGCAAAAAATATGAATTTTACAAAAAAATTGTTTACAGGAGGATAATGAATTTTTATATTTTTTTGGCAGAAGAGAATTTGTATCCCTGTTCTAAAAACCCTTCCTGCTTCTAGCTATTTCTTTTAAATTGTACACTCAATGCCATGCATGCATATTGCAGTGTTCTCTTCTGGCCCATTCCCAGCATTTTACAGAATGGAATTGAAATGCACATGTGTAGGAGCTACGTCATAAATGGCTGCCCGATAACCAATGGGGAGGAACATGAACAAGGAAGAATTGGCAGTAGACAGATCAGCAGGGGATAGGTCTGAATTGTCAATGCTGGAAAAAGGGAAACCAGAGGTAGGTTTGCCATAATGTGCAGGTATATACTGCCATCTTGCACAGTATAGAAAGAGCAGAAGTCTGCTTTAACGTACATTGGAAAGGCGATTACTTCAAAAATTGCTTTCAACCTTTTTAAATCTGCAGCTTTCATTAAAATAATTTCTTGTGATCCTGCCATGAAAGTCCTAGTTCTAGTCCTAGTCCCAAATGTACTCCTGCATTGTCATCTTGTCAACATGTTCTTCTGGTGACCCTATAAGCAAAAGCAAAATTCACTGGTGTCACTACCAGAAAACCAGTCCAGACCAATGAGGAGCAGCTGAAGCTGGATTGCAGGCATGTAGTCTGGTACTCGCTGCATATTCACGGGAGCAACGTCAATCTGCACCACCAATCAAAAAACAGCCAAAGACTGGCACCTGGAAGAACCTGGGGAGAAGATGCTGGCGCAGATGAGGGACATTGCGGACATCGGACAGTTGGAACAAAGGCAGTATGGGCCTTTCGCTTGAAAGAGGTTGGGGGAATCAGCAGAACCAAGATAAAAAAAAGAAAAAGAAGTAGAAACAGATTTTATAGAAAGAAAAATAAATGGGAATGGTTTATGAAACACAGTGTTTTAGCAAATTATGCTTTCGATCAACTTTACATTGCAAAAATTGTCTCAAGCTTCCTTATGACAGATATCCAGACAGCATTTACCCAGCTTTTGATCCTAACCACTTAAGACCCAGACCTTTAGGCAGCTAAAGGACCCGGCCAGTTTTTGCAATTTGGCACTGCGTCGCTTTAACTGACAATTGCGCGGTCATGCGACGTGGCTCCCAAACAAAATTGGCGTCCTTTTTTTTCCCCACAAATAGAGCTTTCTTTTGGTGGTATTTGATCACCTCTGTGGTTTTAATTTTTTGCGCTATAAACAAAAACAGAGCGACAATTTTGAAAAAAATACAATATTTTTAACTTTTTGCTATAATAAATATTCCCCAAAAATATATTAAAAAAAAAATTCCTCAGTTTAGGCCGATACGTATTCTTCTACCTATTTTTGGTAAACAAAATGATAGGGTTTACAAAATAGGGGATAGTTGTATTGCATTTTTATAAAAAAAAAAATGTTTTTCTACTAATGGCGGCTATCAGCGATTTTTTTCGTGACTGGGACATTATGGCGGACACTTGGGACAATTTTGACACATTTTTGGGACCATTGTCTTTTTCACAGCAAAAAATGCATTAAAAATGCATTGTTTACTGTGAAAATGACAATTGCAGTTTGGGAGTTAACCACAAGGGGGCACTGAAGGGGTTAAGTGTGACCTCATCTCTGTTTCTAACTGTAGGGGGGTGTGGCTGTGGGTGTGACGTCAATGATTGTGTTTCCCTATAAAAGGGAAGACACGATCAATGACGCCGCCACAGTGAAGAATGGGGAAGCTGTGTTTACACACAGCTCACCCCGTTCTTCAGCTCCGGGGAACGATCGCGAGGCGATCGGGTCCCGCGGTCACGGAGCTTTGGACTGGGTCACGGGAGTGTGCCGCGGGCGCGTGTCCACGGCTGGGCACTTAAAGAGGACGTACCTGTACGTGCTTGTGCCCAGCCGTGCCATTCTGCCGACGTATATGTGCAGGAGGCGGTCCTTAAATGGTTAAACACAAAATGGTTTAATCCAAATGTCACTAGTATTAGTTAAACCACCTCAATACTGGACACTTTCCCCCTTCCTACCCAAGCCAATTTTCAGCTTTCAGCGAGATCGCTTTTTTTTTTTTGATAAATCTTTTTTATTGCATGTGTTGAAAAAATAAACAACAACAAAAAAAAAGGGATAAACACAACAACAGGTTTTGTGTTTTTCCCTTTTTTTTTTTTTTGTTGTGGTTGACAGCATGTCAGATAGTGCTTAACAAGTCTTCGTATTTTTAGCATGTAATCTGAACAGTTCATGGCAAGTACATGCGTACTCGGGACACAGTTTGATATCCAGTACGTCAGACATCTCCTCCATCACTAGAAACAGCTATTCCCCAATCAGGCACACAATCCTCCTTTACCCCGCTTCGGCAGAGTACCTACAAACTAGCGCTATCGCTTCTTAAATGACAATTGCGTGGTCATGCTAAACTGTACCCAAACAAGATTTTTATCATTTTGTTTCCACAAATAGAGCTTTCTTTTGGTGGTGTTTGATCACTTTTGGGGGTTTTTATTTTTTGTTAAACAAATAGAAAAAAAACTAACATTTGGGGAAATGTTTTTCTTCTTCGGTTTGGAATATTTTTTTTGCAAATAAATACGTTTTCTCCTTCACTGATGGGCACTGATAAGGGTGCACTTATGGGCACTGATAGGCACTCATAGGCGGCAAAGATGGGCACTCATAGATAGCACTCATGTGCAATGATAGGGCAACACTGAAAGTCTGTACTGATGGGTACTTATGGGTGGCACTGATGGACACTGATAGACACCACTGATATGGAGGCACTGATTGGCATCATATTAGGGCACCAATTACCATATTTGGGAACTGATTGGCATCCCTGGTTGCTATGGATGGCATACCAGTAGGTGGGCATCCCTGGTGGACCTGAGTGGGCATCCTCAGGGGGACTGTGCTGATAATCAGCACAGACCCCCCCAGTCAGGTGTGAATCCAGCCTTACAAGGGATCATTAGCGCTTGTGGCTTTAGCCCAGCCAAGGCCTTTCTCCAGTTCCGGACCACCCCTTGGCACTGTGTTGGGTATGAAAATGTTGCCAAAAAAACAAAGTGCTCCACATAGTGTAAAATCCTTATAAAACGTATTTAGAAATATAAAATATTGCACTTACGGCTGCCGCTGATAAAATGCGCCTTTAATTTGAGTGTGTTGGGCTGCACACAAAACAAACCCATCCTTCTAGGGCACATGTGGGATTGGTGATGTCAGTGTGTCGCTCGGCCCCACACATTTCATTATGAATCGATATACAGGGGCACAGGCGGTGCGCTGATTTACCACACTTTATACACTACACCAACAACCAAGCCTCGGTCTGAATATACACATAAAGGTACAACACTCAGATAGTCAAGCTTCGATCAGAGCCTCAGTCAGCCATATTAGAAACCACAAGTAAGCCTCATTGTGAGATCCTATATATGAAAAGGCAATGAGTAACACACACTCAATGTAAAGACAACCAATGAGCCTAAAGCTTTTAACCATGTACAGTACAGTGTTCTTACTGGACCCCATTAGAACTGAGTCAGTTAAAAGGGTTCCTTGACTCAAAGATCCTAATTTTAAAACCTTGTACTGATTGGGACAAATGCAATCATAACTCACCTTCCCACAATTATTATGAATACAAAATAAATTTGTCTTTCCTAAAAATATTAAATAAAACTTTCTACCCAGAAGTGTTAAAATTTGTGACACCTAGTGGATGGTTCAAAAACCGCCATTGATTCAATTCCCAGTTATCATTCATATGAAACTAAAAAAGCACCAAAAATGTGATCATTACTGCAAACTCCTACCCATTAAGAATTACAGTACTGGCATCCATTTCTAAAGAATCTAGAGGCAGTCCGAGGCCGATTTAATGTCATAAACAAAAATAACTATGAATAAATAAATATGATTCGTTAATAAATGTATTGACATCAACAATGAGGCCATAAGGAACATATGTTCTTAGGCTGCATTCACATCTAGGCGGCAAGTAACGCCGCGTACGCGGCATTACTTGCCGCGATTCGATTAATTTTTTTTTATTTTTTTTTTTACAAATCATCCCCATTGATGTCTATGGACGAACGCCAATGTCGCCTGAAAAAAAAGGGTCCGGGACTTTTTTTCAGGCGACAGGCGTTCAGCGTTTCAGAGATGTGAACCATCTCTATAGACATGAATGGGGATTCGCCCCTCCAGCGGCATGAGCGTCGGGCGACAGGCGATTTGTCGCTCAGATGTGAATGCAGCCTTAATCTCTACACCCAGGCCATTTCTTGTTTCAAAGTTTTCTTCTCCATAAAACTACCTCTCCAATGGGGTCTGTATTTACAGTTGTGCTCATAAGTTTACATATCCTGGCAGAATTTATGATTTCTTGGCCATGTTTCAGAGAATATGAATGATAAAACCAAAAAAATGTTTTCACTCATGGATAGTGTTTGGCTATAGCTATGTTCTATCAATCAACTGTGTTTACTCTTTTTAAATCATAATCACAGCAGAAACTACCCAAATAAGCATGATCAAAAGTTTACATACTCTGGTGATTTTAGCCTGGTAACTTGCACACAATTTGACACAAAGGGGATTGAATGGCTATTACCCACTTAAGGACCACCGCGCGACGATATACGTCGACAGAATGGCACGGCTGGGCACAAGAGCATACAGGTATGTCCCCTTTAACAACCCAGGTGTGGGTCGAGAGCGTGCCGCCCGGTCCGAAGCTCCATGACCGCACCCGCGGGACGAGCGGACCCGATCGTCCCCGGTGTCCCGCGATCGGGTCACAGAGCTGAAGAACGGGAAGAGGTGAGTGTAAACAAACCTTTCCCCGTTCTTCCTAGTGGCTTGTCAGTGATCGTCTGTTCCCTGTCATAGGGAACGACGATCAGAGATGTCACACCCCAGCTACGCCCCCCTACAGCAAGAATAACACACTAGGGTACACTTAACCCCTACAGCGCTCCCTAGAGGTTAACCCATTCAAAGTCATTTGGAGTGATGTGTGAGCTACAAAAATACTGGAGGAACATTTGCATTCATCAGCCAGGAAGCTGCGCATGGGACGTACTTGGACATTTCAACATGACAATGATCCAAAACACAAGGCCAAGTCGACCAGTCATTGGCTACAACAGAATAAAGTGAAGGTTCTGGAGTGGTCTTCTCAGTCTCCTGACCTCAATATCATTGAGATACTCTGGGGAGATCTCAAACGTGCAGTTCATGCAAGACAGCCCAAGAATTTACAGTAACTGGAGATTTGCCAAGAGAAATGGGCAGCTTTACCATCTGAGAAGATAAAGAGCCTCATCCACAAATACCACAAAAGACTTCAAGCTGTCATTGATGTTAAAGGGGGCATGACACGGCATTAAGAACTGGGGTATGAAACTTTTGATCAGGGTCATTTGGGTAGTTTACTGTTGTGATTATGATTTAAAAAGAGTAAACACAATTGATTGATCATAAATGGCTTCAGCTAAACACTAACCATGAGTGAAAGAAAAGTTTTTGTGTTATCATTCATATTCTCTGAAAAATGGCCAAGAAATCAAAAATTCTGCCAGGGAATGTAAACATATGAGCATAACTGTATCTATCCCCAGATATAGGGTAATGGAAGGATGCCTAGTGTGCATCACATCAGAATGTTTAGACACAGAATGTTTTTTTAAAACCCTTTCTGATATTATTATGTTCTTTTATTTACACCTGTAGGGCAGGTTTGGTCCTGTCCACATATTGAAGCCCACATGGGCACTGAATCAAATGTACTACCCCTGTGGAGGAACAAGTGATGAATGGCCCCATCTCAAACTAGCGAGAAGTCCTCGTAGAGGTAAAGCCACTTTACCAAATCAAGAAGCCTCGAAAAAACTAAAGAACTTCTATCTAGGAATAAATTAAAAGCTTCAAGGCCTAGGCGGTGAGATATGATCGTGTATAAAAGAGGACACATCTGCCCTTACTAACTACAACCCTCTCTTTGGGCTGAGATTGGACAATAAATTGAGAACATATCTTGTATCTTTAATATATGATGGCATCAACTGCACCAAGGGCTGTAGATAATGATGAACATACTTGCCCACCTGGGAAGTAACACACTCAATACCGCTGACTAGGGATGTCCCGATACCGATACTAGGATCGGTACCGATACCAAGCATTTCCCCGAGTACTTATACTCAGGGTAAATGCTCCGATGCCTCACCCGATACCTGGGCAGTCAGGGTGATCGGTGCGGCAGGGGAGTTGCAAGTCTACTCCGTGCTGCCTTCTCTCCTGTGTTCCATGTGCTGCCTTCTACCCCCCTGTGCTCCGTGTGCTGCCACCTCCCCCCATGTTCCAGGCCTCCCCCCCCCAGTGCTCCGTGTCCTGCCTTCTCCCCCTGTGCTCCATGTCCTGCCTTCTCCCCCCGTGCTCCGTGTCCTGCCTTCTCCCCCCGTGCTCCGTGTCCTGCCTTCTCCCCCCGTGCTCCGTGTCCTGCCTTCTCCCCCCTGTGCTCCGTGTCCTGCCTTCTCCCCCCCCCCCGTGCTCCGTGTTCTGCCTTCTCCCCCCCCCCGTGCTCCGTGTCCTGCCTTCTCCCCTCCGTGTGCTGCCTCCCCCCCCAGTGCTCCATGTGCTGCCTTCTCTCCCCCAGTGCTCCGTGTGCTGCCCACTCCATGCTGTCTTCTCCCCCTTCATGCCAGACGTAGGAGCCTCTAAACACGGCCCCTACCGTTTCCGAATGAATTTCAGTGCTCACTGACTGTGATTACAATGCTTCAGTTTATGAATGGAGAGGAGCTTCTCTCTATTCATTTCAGCTGAGGCTGCAGAGAAAGGGACTGGGGATTCTGTGTCCTTTGTCCCTTTCTCTGTCTTAAAGGGGAGATGTCAGAGGTCTGTTAAGACCCCTGATATCTCTCCAAAGACCCCCAATAGGGCTGATTAAAAAATTAAAATTTGCAATAAATAATAAAAAAAATTGTAAATAATAATATGATATGATATATCCCCCTCCCCCCCTAAAATAAAATAGGTAAAATAAATAAATAAATGCCACTGTCACATGACATTAAAAAAATGTATCGGTATTCGGTATCGGTGAGTACTTGAAAAAAGTATCGGTACTTGTACTCGGTCTCAAAAAAGTGGTATCGGGACAACCCTACCGCTGACAATAGGATGACCCGGGGGCAAGACGATGATCCTTATGGATTTTGTGTAGTATAATATGGGGGTGCGTGGGGCATTTGGTACCAAAAAAAGACTTCTTTCTTATTACGAATACGTTGTATGAATCCCCTATTAGTATTTATATTTTGTATTTGACAACCGGGTCCCTATTTAGAGGGCTATGTAAGATATAAAAAATCTTTCCCATCCCCTTTTGTATGCATAATAATTGTGGGAAGGGAGTTATGATTGCATTTGTCCCAATCAGTACAAGGTTTTAAAATTAGGATATTTGGGTTGAGGAACCCTTTTAACTGCTTCAGTTCTAATGGGGTTCAGTAAGAACACTGTATATGGTTAAAAGGTTTGAGCTCATTGGTTGTATTCACATTCAGCGTGTGTTACCAATTTCCTTTTCACATATAGGATCTCACAATAAGTCTTGGTTGTGGTTTCTAATATGGCCGACTGAGGCTCAGAACAGGGCTTGGCTATCTGAGTTGTACTTTATGCGCATATTCAGACCGAGGATTGGTTGTTTGTGTAGTGTATAAAGTGTAATGACTCAGCGCACTCCCGTGCCCCTGGACGAAGTTATCCTACAGTATGACAAAACCCATGCGACGGAGCAACACATTGACGTCACTAATCCAACACATGCTCTAGAAGGACAGGTTCGTTATGCGTGCCCGCCGACACACTTAAATTAAAGAAGCATGTTATTAGTGGCATCTGTAAGTGCAATATTTTACATTTCTAAATATTTTTTTTAAGGATTTAACACTATGTGGAGTACCGTATTTTTCGGACCATAAGACGCACCTGACCATAAGACGCACCTAGATTTTAGAGGAGAAAATTTTGAAAAAAAAGATTCTGACCCAAATGTTGTACTGAAATATTTAATAAAATTTAACAGAATTATATTTCAACCATGTAAAGTGAACAGCAGTCAACAATGACATTAAGAACCATCATCACTGTCATTAACAAATAACAAATAAGGAGAGACTTTAAGATTTGAGCACTCTTCTAGTTTTCTGAGAACCCCAAGAACTCATCATCACTAGTGTCAGAATTTATGAAGCTCAGTTGCTCGCAATCGCTGACATCACTTTCTTCGCTATCTTCATATACGATACAATCTTCAGTTCCATCTAAGGCATTGCTGATGCCACATTTTTTGAATGACTGTACAACAATTTCCTCCTTAACTGAGTGCCATGATGTTTTCACCCATTCACAAACTTGAGTGATAGTCGGCCTCTTCATTCGTCCAGTAGGTGTCAGATCATGATTACCAGCAGCCATCCATTTGTTCCACTCTTCTCGCATAAACACTTTAAATGGTTTGTTGATCGAAACATCGAGAGGTTGCAACTGGCTGGTAAGACCCCCAGGAATCACAGCTAGATGAGTCTTCACTTCTTTAAAGCACTTTTTTGTCGTTTCGCTAATATGTGCTCTAAACTGGTCAAGCACTAATAAGGCAGGTTTTTTCAGAAGCCCTCCAGGGCGTTTGGACCAGACTTTTTCAACCCATACTCTCATTCCATTTTCGTCCATCCATCCTTTGTCATGGACATGTACAACAACTCCTCGTGGAATCACTTCTTTTGGAAAGGTTTTCCTTTTGAAAATTAGCATGGGCGGCAATTTGGTGCCGTCTGCACAGCAGGACAACACAACCGTGTAATGGGTTTTCTCATGTCCTGACGTTTTGACAGTTATGGTTTTTGCACCTTTCATATCAACAGTCCTATTAGATGGGACATCAAATGTTAGCGGAACTTCATCCATATTCCCAATCTGGGCGATTTCAAACCCATTTTTCTTTCTAGAATCAATCACAAATTTGTGAAAAGACAAAATCTTAGTTTCGTATTCTTTAGGCATTTTTTGCGCAATTCTAGTTTTGGTGCGCATAACAAGGTCACATCGCTTCATGAATCTGTAGCACCAAGATGGTGATCCCGTAAAATCCTTAATGCCTTTCTCTACAGCAAGGCGTTTGGCTTCATATATTATCATCTTTGTAGAGACCGAGAAGCCATTATTCCGATGATTTGTGATCCATTCTTTCATGGCCACTTCTAACTGTGGCCACTTTGCAGCATGCCCGCGAAAAGTATGCTTACTTTTATTTGCTTTTTCAAGCTGATCCTCCTGTTTCCTCCACTCTCTTATCATTTTTTCAGTTGGAGGTGGCCCAAAATGTCTCTCTGCTGATCTGTTCCCATGTTCCTTAGCATATTTTACTACTTCCAATTTAAAAGGAATTTTATATGCAAGCCTTTTCTGCTTCATCATCTTTTCTGCTTTAGGACCTGGTCCCTGGCCCTACTGTGGGTGGCTGAGCTGGCACCTGGTCTCTGCTGTGGGTGGCTAAGCGGCACCTGGTCTCTGCTGTGGGGGGCTGAGCTGGCACCTGGTCTCTGCTGTGGGTGGCTAAGCGGCACCTGGTCTCTGCTGTGGGTGGCTGAGCTGGCCTTGGTCCCTGCTGTGGGTGGCTGAGCCGGCACCTGCTGTGGATGGATGAGCCGGAACCTGGTCTCCTGCTGTGGGTGGCTGAGCTGGCACCTGGTCCTGTTAATGGGTGGCTGGGTTGGCACCTGGTCCTGTTAATGGGTGGCTGAGCTGGCAGCTGATCCCGGCAATGGGTGGCTGAGCTGGCACCTGGTCCCTAAAGTGGGTGGCTGGACTGGTACCTGGTCCCTGCTGTGGATGGATGAGCTGGCACCTGCTGTGGATGGATGAGCTGGCTTGTGGTCCCTGCAGTGGATGGATGAGCCGGTACCTGGTCCCTGCTGTGGATGGATGAGCTGGGCTGGCACCTGGTCCAGTTAATGGGTGGCTGAGCTGGCACCTGGTCCAGTTAATGGGTGGCTGAGCTGGCAGCTGATCCCGGCAATGGGTGGCGGAGCTGGCACCTGGTCCCTAAAGTGGGTGGCTGGACTGGTACCTGCTGTGGATGGATGAGCTGGCACCTGCTGTGGATGGATGAGCTGGCTTGTGGTCCCTGCTGTGGATGGATGAGCCGGTACCTGGTCCCTGCTGTGGATGGATGAGCTGGGCTGGCACCTGGTCCAGTTAATGGGTGGCTGAGCTGGCACCTGGTCCAGTTAATGGGTGGCTGAGCTGGCAGCTGATCCCGGCAATGGGTGGCGGAGCTGGCACCTGGTCCCTAAAGTGGGTGGCTGGACTGGTACCTGCTGTGGATGGATGAGCTGGCACCTGCTGTGGATGGATGAGCTGGCTTGTGGTCCCTGCTGTGGATGGATGAGCCGGTACCTGGTCCCTGCTGTGGATGGATGAGCTGGGCTGGCACCTGGTCCAGTTAATGGGTGGCTGAGCTGGCACCTGGTCCAGTTAATGGGTGGCTGAGCTGGCAGCTGATCCCGGCAATGGGTGGCGGAGCTGGCACCTGGTCCCTAAAGTGGGTGGCTGGACTGGTACCTGCTGTGGATGGATGAGCTGGCACCTGCTGTGGATGGATGAGCTGGCTTGTGGTCCCTGCTGTGGATGGATGAGCCGGTACCTGGTCCCTGCTGTGGATGGATGAGCTGGGCTGGCACCTGGTCCAGTTAATGGGTGGCTGAGCTGGCACCTGGTCCAGTTAATGGGTGGCTGAGCTGGCAGCTGATCCCGGCAATGGGTGGCGGAGCTGGCACCTGGTCCCTAAAGTGGGTGGCTGGACTGGTACCTGCTGTGGATGGATGAGCTGGCACCTGCTGTGGATGGATGAGCTGGCTTGTGGTCCCTGCTGTGGATGGATGAGCCGGTACCTGGTCCCTGCTGTGGATGGATGAGCTGGCACCTGGTCCCTAGACTGGGTGGCTGGGCTGGCACCTGGTCCCTAGACTGGGTGGCTGGGCTGGCATCTGGTCCCTAAACTGGGTGGCTGGGCTGGCACCTGGTCAGTATTCAGTTACTGTTTCTTTAACTGGACGTTTTTTGTTTTGTCCTTCAATAGCAGTAGCAATAGTGTAGATGCTGTCCAGACTCTTCTGAGGAGCAACCGTTTTTTGTTTTTACTTTAAATGGCACTACTGTACTGTACTGTACTGTGTAGATGCCATAGATGCTGTGTACAGACGCTTCTGAGGGAGCAACCAATGAGGCGCCAGTATTATGGTCAGCTGACTCAGGGGTCAGCTGACTCAGGAGAGAGAGAGCACTGAGTGCACTGAGTGCACGGAGCAATACGTAGTGACGCCGTGTGGGCGTAGCTCCGTGCACTGGACATGGCGCAATGCCTTCTGGGGGTTCTTCTCCTTTCGCTCCCGCCCGCTCCCCATGCTGACAAAAAAAACAACATACTGAAGACCAGCCTGTGATCGTAAGAGCCCGCTGATGGCGCCGCCTGCCTGCCTGCCTGTTCTGCTATACACGTAAGTGCAGCGGCGGTGACGGGGGGGGTGCTGTCATTCAGTATTCGGACTATAAGACGCAGAGACTTTTTCCCCCATACATTTGGGGAGAAAAAGTGCGTCTTATAGTCCGAAAAATACGGTACTTTGTTTTTCATGGAGAAATCCCCATACCCAACACGGTGCCAACGGGTGATCTTGTGTAGGAGACCATCCGGACCTGGAGAAAGGCCTTGGCTGGGCTAAAACACAAGTTCTAATGATCCCTTATAATTAGAGATCAACAGGAGCTGGTAAGCGAGTCTTTCAGCTGTTTGTGGAGGCACTGATAATTAAAGATCACTACAGTGGTGGATGGTGGAGAGTGGAGACTGACACCAGGATTTTTACATGTGGACTGTTTCTAATTTATTGTATATTTTATTTAGAATTTTCATTTATATCAAAATGACTGATTAGCGCAACCTTATTTTTATGCTTGATTACTGTGTATATATCTTGAAAAAAGGTGTTGCTGCTCACATTTTTATTTAGAATTATTTTAAGTGCATTAGGTTTCACTTTTTCTATTTTTATTGAGAAACAGATATAAGAAAAGGCAGTCAGCCTCATAGAACAATGGCACACAAATTCCAGGTCTGCACATTAAAGTGGTTGTAAATCGACAGATTTATTGTACCTATAGGTAAGCCTATAATAAGGCTTACCTATAGGTACTCTAAATATCTCCTAAACGTGCACCACTCTGAAGGAATGGCCACTCGTGCTGGGAGTGCCGTCACACGGCTCCAGCCAGTCACATAGCCGGAGTCTGTGGACCCAGAAGGAAGACAGGTGAAGATGGATGCGGCCTCCAGTGAAGACAATGCATCCTTAGAGGGCTTCAATTACAGGTAAGTTTCACATGATGTAATGCAATGTAAATTCCCTCAGCCTAACCCCCACAAAAAAAATCCCTACCACTTGTCCAAGTCTTAAAAAAACAAAAAACAAAACTAATATTTGCTAGATCATGGAGTCCAGTGTTATACTTTTCAAATACGTCTTTTTTTTTTTTTTTTTTTAATGTGTAAGAGGGAAGAAAGAGGGCTTGAGAAAATGGGAAAGGTTAGGCTTTATTTTTTTTTATAGAGATCTTTGTCTATGAAAGATCTACAAATAACATTTCTTAGATAAATGAACATTCAACTCAAAACTGTATGTTTGTTTTGACCAGTATGCAAAGTCTCTAGGGCATCCAACAGTAAAAACTCAGTGCCAGTTAGGGGACAGTATAATAGGCACCAGAAAAAGGGAAGAAGAGATTAAAGCTCTAAAAAGGACAACCTATTTATGATGCATCCATGCTATTCAAAAAGTAGTGGGGACACTGGAGATCTAGAAAACAAAATATGGAACCACTTAGGGGTGTTAAAATTAATCATAGCATCGGTGCATCTTGATTCGACCACCCACAATGCGATTCCTATGCTACGACTTGCATTAATCGATTTTTGATGACGTCACCTGCGCGCCGCTTCCCCCCCCCCCCCCAGTCTGATTTTTAAGCCAAAAAAAGAAGCTGTGGGCGTTAGCCGCACCTCTTTCCCGTCCCCCGCTGGTGCAGCCGAAGAAGCCGTGCGTGTTAGCAGCGCCTCGTTTCCCACCCCCCCCCCCGCTGATTCAGCCGAAGAAGCCATTCCCGCCTCCTTTCCCGCCCCCCGCTGACGGCATTCCCAGCCGCCCGTCACCACGTGGAGCGAGTGTCCCCAACAAGTGATGACCCGGTCCCGACTCCCAGTCCCCAGAGCCTTCCTCCTTGGCTCACCTTACACTGTGCACACTGCACAGGCTGCTGTAGAAGACCCGAGACGGCCGAGGACTGCAGAGATTTCATCATCATCATCATCATCAGGTACTTACTTGGGGGATGCACATTGGCAGCAATTGATGGCAAACTGGCAGCAATTGATGGCACACTGGCAGCAATTGATGGCACAATTGATGGCACACTGGCAGCACACTGGCAATTGATGGCACACTGGCAGCAATTGATGGCACACTGGCAGCAATTGATGGCACACTGGCAGCAATTGATGGCACACTGGCAGCAATTGATGGCACACTGGCGGCACACTGGCAGCAATTGATGTCAGCAATTGATGGCAAACTGGTTTATGTATGTCTTATTGTCTTAGTGATTGATTAACGTCGCAACTTCATTGATTTGAAATTGATACCCTTTTTTTTGTATGATTTTTGCTTTTGCTCATCACTGCCACACACATGGAGCCATGCATTGCACGTGTGTGGCAGTAATGAGAAAAACTAAAAATCATACAAAAAAAGGTATCCATGAAGTTTTGATGTGAATCAATCACTAAGACAATAAGACATACATAAACCATAATTTATGACACGGCATACATTGTCGTTTGGCAGGACTTTATAGGGACAATGTCCGCAGTCTCTGATCCTCTCTAGTATCACTGTCTGCAGTCTCTGATCCTCTCTAGTATCATTGTCTGCAGTCTCTGATCCTCTCTAGTATCATTGTCTGCAGTGTCTGTCCATCCCTTGTATCATTGTCCGCAGTCTCTGTCCATCCCTTGTATCATTGTCTGCAGTCTCTGTCCATCTCTTGTAGTATTTTGGGGTCAGTCTGGAGCTCCTCTTTAAGTTGTCTGCTGTGTTTACAGTTTGCTACATGCAGATAATTTTTTTTAAGAACAGATGAAAACCGTACGCAGCAATCTTGATGCATCGTGATGCATCACGGAATCAAATCGAATCGTGGACTTGCTAATCGTAATCGCATCGAATCGTGAGACCGGTGAAGATGCGCAGCCCTAGAACCACTATTGTATCCATATTGCACTGATTACTAAAAACGTACCCAAACATTGAGTTAAAAGTATTTTAGAACTTAGCTATGACACCTTAGGCAATACTGAATCACAACTTCACAAACCCCAGTCCTCCAGCGAGAGCTTGTGAACTGTTTCTAAAGCCATGTAAAAGTTTAGATAAATAAAAAGTTGGTCATAAACTAGTCACTGTTAGGGTCTAATTTCCAAGAAAAGACCAACAGCCAATACCATCCAGTAGGATTCATCTGCTCTGTGCATTAGAGCAGGATGAATACTTGCTGATCCCAGAAAAGGACATTTCTATGGTTTGTGCACCGAGACTGTCATGCTCAACATCAAAGACCAACTGACAGCTAAGCATGGCTCACAAACCTCCGTGTACAGATCACAGGCCCAAAGTTTTCACATATACGACCCTTTTAAGTTAGACCCAACAAAAATCTGTTTAAAGTTTGCATTTAAATTTTAAAGTAATCAAAAACCATAAAGGAATATTAAAAAAAAAAAAATACCCAGTCACTTTTGAAACGTCCTACAAATAGTAAACAAAATAAACATGAATCATTAAAATGCAAGCTTGTGCAGCATCAGTAGTTTGTGTATGCAAAGCAGTTTTAAGATTTACTAATCCTTTAACCAGTTGAGTTTCCTGAAGATTTTACCATCTTTGCGACCAGGCCATATTTTGCTATTTGGTACTGTTCTACTTGCGTGATTGCATAATCGGGCAACAATGAAATTTAGATCATGTATCACACAATTTTTCACTTCTGCTATAAAGCTATACACTGCCACTGTACTAATAACACTGACTGGGAAGGAGTTATTATCTGGGGGCAATCAAGGGGTAATTTTATGCCTAACAATATGTAATATGTGTAATGTGTGTTGATTTTTACTATATACAGATTTGTTTTTTCCCCTGCTTTGCAGAGAAAAGAAACAAAGCAGTTGTTACCTCTGTACAGAGCCCTGTATTGATTGTCAACAAAGAGCTCTGGTCTGTGATTCAACCAAGCCATGAATCATTGGGTGGGATCTGCTGACAAACTCCCACTGTGTCAAATCAAAAGGGAGAAGGTGGGCGGGGGCACGTGTGCCTTAAACCCGGAAACAGGTAGCGATGTACCAGTACAGTGTGGTGTCTGTAGGAGCCGCCCCGTCGCAATATAAGGACAAGCTTTCCTACTACGGCTGTGGCTGCTTTCTAAAAGAAAAAGAATTTAAGACTTTGCACACCTTTATTTTTGATGCACCTGAAATATATTAGCCAATTTAAACTAAAAGTTCATTTGAACTTTGTTTTTAGTACATACCAACCACATTCAATTCTCCACATATATCTTTTAAGCCAGTAGGGTTGACATTCTTCCTCTGTAGTTCCCAATACCGCTCCTCTGCAGGCAAGTATCAATTTGTTTTACAAACAGCTCATTGTTTTACCAAGAGTCTAAGATTTAAACACTTCAATACTTTCACCCCCTTCCTGCCGAGGCCAATTTTCAGTTTTTAGCTCTGTCGCACTTTGAATGCCAAATGCGCAGTCATGCAATGCTGTACCCAAATACATGTTTTAAAACACATAGAGCTTTCTTTTGGTGGTATTTAACCACCACTGTTTTTTTATTTTTTTACACAAAAAAAGAAAAGACAGACAAAAATATATTTTTCTGTTACAAAATGTTAAAACCAAGTAATTTTTCACCTTCACTAATGTGTGCTGATGAGGCTGCACTGATGGGCACTGATGAGGAGGCACTAATATGCAGCACTAATGGACTAGCACCGATGGGCATCCTTTGTAGGCACAGATAAGTGACACTGACAGGTATCAGTGGTCGCGCCTCTGATGAAATCCTTCTTGAATGAAACATGTAAGGCTGGCCTGACACGAGTACACTATGATCTATGGTACCCTTGAACTTTTATCTTTGGCGTGTTTGATCCACATATTGTGCTAGCAGCTTATCGCTCTTTGGCCACTGGCAGACATGGCTGATGGGACTACACCAATAATCAATGCACTGATTATGGCCCAGATTCAGAGAGTGGGCGCACATTACGCCGCCCTAGTGCAAACGCCGTACGCTACGCCAACGTATCGCGGAGAGGCAAGCATTGCATTCAGCAAGCTATTGCTCCCAACGCTGCTTCAGCATGGCGTATTTTTCGAAGGCGCAGGCCGGCGTAGGTGGAAGTGGGCGTGACCCCATGCAAATGATGGTCCGAGCATGGTGCAGTGTTTTACGCCCGGCGTATCACAAACTGCGCATGCGCCGTGACATTGCCATGACGTGGACGCATGAAACAGCACCCTTATGCGCATGCTCACAACCACGCCAGCACAACTGCCTAAGCTACGCCGGATCACCACGTACGGCGTGAACTTAATATACGTCCAGCCAGACACGTCCAACGCAATACACCGGCTTGTGTTCTCTGGTGCAGACCTTTGCATGTCTGTTGCCAGGTTGCATCTCATCTATGGGAAATAACTTTACGCCGGACGTACAACTTACGCGCACCTCGCGTAGCAGGCGTCGGGCGCACGCTCGTTCGTGAATCGCCGTATTTCCCTCATTTGCATGTTTGAATGCCTAATCAATGGGAGCAGCAACATGCGTCCAGACGAAAAGTGCACCCACGCTACGCCGGCGTATGTAAGCTACGTCGGCGTAGGGTGGCCAGTTTTTAGGAATATGTTGGTTTGTGGGTCTGGCACACAGATACGTCGGCGCACATTTGCACTTACGTTGGCGTAAGTGCTTTGTGAATCCAGGCCTATGAGTGCAGCCCCTGTTGATGGCTTTGAGCCGAAACTAGTCGGGTAACATCCATAGTACCCCATACTGCTTTTAGATATATTTTTCATGTGATTTTATTCATTTATTTTAAATAAAGCCTTCATTGGTTTTTTGATCTGCACCATTGGGAGCATTTTTTTTTCTTTTTCCCATGCCACACATGTTGTGTTGATACATGAGCCTGGCCATCCCTTCATTGGCCTTTTTTTATCCGGGTTCCTGTCCCTGAAGTGAAGTATCCGACCAAGATTAAATCCATCATCTCAGCTGGAGTGACCATCGCTGCAAAACCTTTCACGCACAGAGCCCAGGGTCCGCTGTGACCACCATGCCTGATCTGACTTGCTGTTAGTACTAACATGTGAGTCCACCACAGCTGGTAAGAGTATCCATTTCCATTGATTTTGATAGTCTGAAGGTTGCTACAGACAAGCCATCAGTGTTGTCTTAATTTCCTTGAACTGGCATCATATGTGAAGATTTCATTCATCCATTTGGGACACACCTATGAACTATTAATTTTTGTTTATTTTGTTTGGTTGGTTTTTTCACTCATCAGTTTGCCAACATATGTATGGACTATATCAGTATTCCACACATGTTGAGTACAATTGTCTTTTACTATGCTTTTACATACAATTTTTGTTTGATTTCACATTGTTATGTCATGTGAATTTGGCAGCATTTTCACAAAACTAATTAGTATAGCGCTGCACTTTCTTTCTCCACGATCTCTCATCAGGAAAGCTGCTTAGATACAGCTGATTACATAGTGAAGAGCCTACATCATGATGTGAGATGCTGTGCGTCCGAGTGACACGCCGCGTTATCAATCGCTGTGCACAAGCGGCTTGTTGTCAGAACAATAAAAATCCCGCCCAGCCTTTATTTGACTATAGGCCAGACGAGAAGGTGCAAATACAGTAAAAAACAAAACAAAAAAAAAAAACGACCTGCAGGGCACACGAAACTTGCATTGTAACGGCCATGACAGGAGATCCCACCCACAAAAAATTATATATTATAATTGGGTGTGCTGACCCTTTAAAGTAAAGTACTTGCTCACTCTCTCCTTTCATAGTTTCAGAGCATACATAAATGGACCAGGCAGTACATCTATAAAGTAAGATACGGATTCAGAGGTCACCTTGTTTTACAGCCTGGCCATCAGCAGACATTATTTTGCTGTAGTCGCTTCACTAAAACTTTTCCTATCAGGAGACCTGCAATTTACAAGGATCACAGCTGTTCCTACCTTTTGACGGCACTTTAAAAAACACAACCTTTCTATTTGCTTCTTGGGAATGCATGAAAAGCATATGGATTGGATCAGTCACACAAATCCCTTCAGTCATTAACCTTACCAAACATTACAATCAAGTCTATCTGGCTCGTCATTCTGTACTCACTATGAAAAATGATAGAAGAATAAAGATACACTTTGGCCCAGATTCACAGAGCGATTACGCCTGCGCAACTGGTGTTGCGCGTGCGTAAGTCTAAATGTGCGCGTGCGTTTAGATGCGCGCGATTCAGAAAACGATTTACGCCAGAAATCAACTTTTTTTTTTCCGGCGTAATTTCGTTAGACAGACGCATCCGTCCGCGCAAAAATGCGCTAGACACACCATTGATTTGCTAGTCAAATATGCTAATGAGGGAGTTGCGGGGATCCACAAAAAAACGCAGTTGCTGCGCAGGCTACGCGATGTGCGCAACAGCAAAATGTCCTGTCTAAAGTTAGAGCACCTAAAAGCTGGTCTAAATTTTGAAAAAACGTCTACATCTCACAGAAAGCAACACCGTTACTGAGGAGCAGACCACACACACGTGTTGCACTACAATTTGACTGCCAACATGCCAGGGGCATCGTCGCTCATAGCTGCACTAGTGAATTTAGATGACCAAAGAAGGAGGAGGGCACGGAGGATGGCACGGGAGAGGGCACGGGAGAGGATATACCGCACACGCATAGACCTGTTTGGCATGAGTGATTCTGAGGTGTATCGCATCTTCAGATTCACCCCTCATGCCATCCTGGAATTAACCACAACCTTGCAGGAGGACATCACCAGCCCAACACACCGCTCACATGCAATGCAGCCACTGGTGAAGGTCCTGGCAACACTCCATGTCCTTGCCAGTGGCTCTTTTCAGCGTACAAGTGGAGTGGTGGCTGGGATGTCACAATCCTCCATGAGCAGATGTGTGCACCAGGTTGTCCCTGCAATCCTCACACGCTTGGCCAACCAAATCATCAAACCCACCACTGAGGACCTGCGGCTGAAGGCAATGACAGATTTCTACAGAATTGCCAGATTCCCACGCACCATCGGGGCCATTGATTGCACACATGTGGCACTCCAGCCCCCCCTGGAGACAGAGCACATGTACCGCAATCGGAAGAATTGGCACTCCATCAACGTACAGGTGATAGTTGATGCCCAAGGCCTCATATGGCACGTCCGTGCCAAACACCCCGTATCCACCCATGACAGCTACATCTACAATCAATGCCACATCCGAATGGAATTCGATCAGAACGTGTATGGGAACACCTGGCTGGTTGGTGAGTGACATGGGAGTCAGGCATGACTATCCCCTCCCGTGATGCACACCTCACAAGTGGCACATGCATGACTAACATTCTCCTGTCTTTTCCCTTCCAGGTGACTCTGCATATGCACTGGGACCCCATCTCATGACTCCTATCCGGAACCCCCAAACCCCAGGGGAGGAAAGATACAATCAAGCACACATCAAAACCCGTGCAGTGGTGGAGCGCACCTTTGGCCTCCTGAAGTCACGTTTCCGATGCCTGGATAAGTCTGGGGGTACACTGTTGTATTCCCCAAACTTTGTGTGCCATATCATCGTTGCATGTTGCATGCTGCACAATCTCGCAGTGAGGAAGGGCCTGCAGGTTGAGCTACGTGATGACCTGACCGCCCAACCAGACAATCAACCCCTAACCGAGGATACCCCGTCTTCTGAGGGAAGAGCAGTCAGGAGACAGCTCACATTGGGCATCTTTGCACGTTAAACACACACATTAATCATGGCACAATGAGAATGCATGCATGCACACCACTATGGTCCCTAGCACACACACCCCACATCCTCATCAAATTGGATTGGCACCAGTCCACCATGCAGGACTGGTGAGCAGTAACGCCACGTCAAGGCTCCAATTATGTCACTGTACATTCATACACCATTCACACGGACCTGGGAATCACTTCTCCCTGGTCCTGGGGAACCCTTCTCCACCAAAATTGAGGATGACACCCCTTTTCCAGCAGGAATGTCACCCCCACATTCAAACACCATGCACAACCCAAAATTTAAAAAAAATGTCAGCAAAAAAAAAAATGTCAGCAAAAAAAAAAATGTCAGCAAAAAAAAAAAATGCAAAAAATGTCAGCAAAAAAAAAAAAAAAACCAAAAATGTCAGCAAAATAAAAAAAATGGGGGAAAAAAAATTATTGCCCTCTGCGTGAGCCACGCCTGGGGCGCCCCCGGCCACGGCCCCGGCCCCTCAGGGGAGACTCATGGGGGAGGGGCAAACCCGGGGAAGGAGGAGCAGCCCCTGATATCTGCCCACCTGGCGGCCTGCCCTCCACGGCCACGGCAATTCTGTCCAGGGAAGCACCAATTGTTGCCGTGTTGGCCTGGATAGCCTGGGTAAGGGCCCTCACATCCTGCCCAACGCCTGCTGCTGTAGTCTGCAGTTCATTTAGGCAGGTTGTGAAAGCCCGGGAGTGGGAGTCAAGGTTACCCAGCGTATCCTTCATGGAGGACAGGCTCTCCTCCACCCGCCCAAAAGTCTGGCAGAGCTGTCCCAGATGGCGGGTCTGGAGGGCCTGGTCCCTTCGCAGACTGGCGGGCAGGAGATTGGGCGCCCCCTGGTGCTCTGGGATGACATCCTGCCTCCAGCTGATGGTTGTGGGCGGGGAGAAGGGGAGGCCCTTGTGAGGGGAGCCATGTTGGGGGAGGAGGGGGGGGGCTCCCCCTTAGGGAGGGCAGGCTTCTGCCAGCCAGAGGGGAAGAGTCCGCACAAACCACTCGTCCAGTGCCTGACTCCTCCTCCTCCTGATCGTCCTCCTCCTCATGATTTCCCTCCTCCTCATGATCGTCCTCCTCCTCATGGTCGTCCTCCTCCTCTCGAACCTCCTCCGCGGACTGTGGCCTTGTTGGGGGGGCCTCATTAGGCTGCTATCCTGGTGTTGGAGCGGTCAGTCCAGATGGCCCTGCACCCTCCTGCACATCTGTGGATGACACAAACCATTCACAGGTTGGAGGATCCACACACTTGCCACATATTCCCTTTCACCCCCTCCCCCACACATGCTACACACCTGATAGAAAAAAAAACCTTACCTGGCACCGCGGGGACCGGACTTGTGTCAAAGCCTGGCAGGCCCTCCACTTCATGCCGGTGAAAGGTCAGGGCCACCACATGCTCCGTCGCTGTAAGCCTAATACGGCATGGTGGGCCCCCTCCTGTGCCCCTGGCATGGGCATGCATTGCGGCCAGTTTCTTTTTCACCTGACGCCGGAGATCATTTATTTTTTTGTCGATCCCAGACCGGGTCCGTGTCTCCCCCTCCCCCGAGGAATTCACCTGCTCCGTGATCCTATCCAATATCTCCCTCCTCCTGGCCGGGGTGGTGGTGGCACTCTGCGTGCCGTGGAGAAAACGCCCATACTCGCTAATGGCCCGGGCAAGGATTCTTTTTTCCCCCACAGTAAAATTGAGCTTTCTTTTTCTCTCAGTCATACTTCCAAACAAACTCACTACCAGTCTCCAAAAATCAGTCACAAATACAAGCACAACCAATCAGGCAAGAACACACACAAAGAGAAAAAGAACACCCAAAAATCACACTAGCACTCAGCAAGAAACAGTCACCAAAAAAAAAAAAGCAAGAAAACAAACGAACAAAAATATATCAATCAAACAATCAGTCTCTCAAACACTTATCAAATACACTTTCACAAATATACCAACAAGCACTTGATCACACAGAACACTAATCTGACAACTACAAGACACACTGCAACGAACAACAGGAACAAAAGCACTTGGTTAAATGGGAAGGGACACAAAGGGATGTACTTTTGCAATGCAAGTGCGTTTGTGTGTGTCTATTTATGCTGTCTGCGTAGTTCACAACATTGCCCTAGTTTCCAATTTCACTAATTGCGCCGCTCCCGAGTTGTGAGCATGCGCACAGCGGAGCTGACATGGTCTCGTTCAAGCGCGCATGCGCGAGCTGGCCGGCCCTTCATTTGCATGGGGTCACGGCTCATTTCAATGTAACACGCCCACGTCCCTCCCAATTTGTATTACTCCTCCTTACGCCTCTGGAAAAAACCTTACGCTTGCGCAATTTCCTGCGCAAAAGCTACGTGAATCGGGGGATTACGCGGCTAGATGGCGCAAGTCTAACGTAATGGCGGTGCGCTACGCCGGACCGATAATGCGCCGATGTACGTGAATCTGGGCCTTTGTATTTAAACTGACTCAGAGAAAACTGACCTTTTAGAAAGTGTACGTAAGCTGGCATTTTAAAACCATACCTTGGCATGGCCAACCATGTCCATTGCCAGTACACAGAGTGTAGAGTATGTGCATACATTCACACCCAAGTGTCAACTTTTTAAGAGTTTTTTTGTTTCAAGCGCTTTTAAACATTTTCTGGCGCAGAATTGTAGGTTTTTGTAGCTTTTGTCAGGCATTTTTTAAACTAAAACGCAGGGCTGCTGTTAGAAATAATGGGGCCCCATACAGCTTAACAGGGCACCCCCACCCCCCCCAAAAAAAAAAATGCTATTTTCATTAGAAATACACTACAATCGTATCGACAGAGAAACAACAGCGAAAGCATGTATTCCAGCTCTCTAGAAAAATACTAGCTCTCCAACAAGAGCACAATGGATTGCTAGAGTAACATAAGTTCAACAAATGGAAAACCTTACCATGAGTATTAGGGAGCAGGAGGACAAATATCATCGAATTTGGGCTCCCTATGTTACATACGGAGGGGAGAGGGTGGATGGGGGCTGGGGGCCTTCTGTTTTTTTTCTTTTTTTTGTGTTCCGTTCTTCTCTTTACCGTCTTTTCATCCCTTTCTGTTTCTTCTTACTGATCTGTCTAAAGCTGGAATTCTTAGGGCATTGTTTCTAGGAAGGGGGATAACCAGGGCGGGTGCCCTGGTTAATGAAAATATAACAAAGATATAGTATTATAGTTGAGTATTATGAAACAAGGACTAATATGATAAATGATGAGACAGATGAAAGAATATATATGTTTTTGGAGTCTTTGATGGGTCTTTGTTTTATTACGGTTCATAAAGAGTATTGAACGTACCGGTAAAGAAGATGTTATGGTTAATCAGAAATGTTGTAAAGATGTATCATGCGAAATATTGTATTATCTTTGTGAAAGAAAAATCAAAATAAAGAATTTATAAAAAAAAAAGAAATACACTACTATAATTATTAGCGAGCATCAGAGGGAATCAAATTATGGATTTGGAAGGTGGTCAGTGAGGCAGGGGGCAATTACAGGACCCAACCTCCATTTGTGTCTTGTGTTTCTCCCTGCAGCAGCTGAAAGTCGATGGGAGGGAGAGAATGAGAAGCCAGCATTTAGCTGCTGCAAGGAGAGACACCCAAGAGATCAGTTTCTCCAATTGCCCCCCCCCCCCCCATGCTTCACCGTTCACCATCTCTCCTGCCCACATGCGATTCCTCAGTTGTCCTGCTGGCCTGGGCCTCGCTTCACATGAGTCTAAATGCCATATGCTTATAATTGTAAATAAGTGTAATAACGCACCAAAGCTCCTGGTAGAAAGATCCAGCATAGAAGTATTTTAATAGTAATGTGTATGCCTTCCCCACTACTATCTCTAATACCATTTAATCCCAACTCCAGCCAAACTTTTATATTTCATTTTGGATTAAGCAGGGAAGGGTGAGAAAACCATTGCCCGGTTTGTATTGCAGTCTCCCACTACAGGAAAAACGTTGTCAGTTCTTGCCAGAACAGGAACAGGAAGCCTCTACAATGGGGGTTCCCAATTTTAGCAGAAAGGGAAAAATGAAAACTTCTGCCGTTACTGTATTACTGTATGTGCAAAACAGTGTAGCGCTGGACAAGATAGACCTTAAATAATAATAATTAAAGCAACATAGGACCTTAATATATAATATAATAAAGTAATTAGATAGAAAGGTAACTGGAGGGTCGTGGGGTGGGGTGGGGGGGGGGGAGTTAAGAGATGGGGCATAAGGGATATAATAACTAAGGGATTATATAGGAGATTAAAATCAGTAAAAGTAAACAAAATATACACTTGTTTTCTCCTTTCCGTGAAAAAAACAAAAAAAAACACAAATGATGCGAAACCGAAACAGAGACGTTATAAGCAATTTTACTGTGAGCAGGTCTCATGGTCGGTGGAGTCTGAAGTGGGGGAAAATAAAAAAAAGCAACATACATTTTTGCATACGTGAATAAATAGAACATAAACAATATTAAGCCATAGAGAGTTTGAATCATTAGGTGACTGATTTAACACATATGATGCAAAATGTTACAAAAAAGTCCACACAAAGCATGGGGTATTTAGCCCCTTACAGTTCAAGTGGTTAAAAGATGGTAGAAATCCAGTTCAGAAGTACACGAGTGAGAAGGAAGGAAATTCAGGTATCAGTGACCCAACACCATTAAAATTTAAGGCTTACCGGAAAGCCTGTGACTTTTCCCTTTCAGGAGAAGTCTAAACAGGCATAGCAGAAAGCTGTGATCCCTTTAGATGGTAGGAACGGACCATCGTCTCTTCACAGGCAGGATACCAGGATCCACAGCTCCTCAAAGGGTTAACCGATGCTTTCAGGTTGGACCCGCGTTCGTATCAGTGTGTATAGGCGTGAGTTGTCAAACACCATATGGAAAGAAAGGAACAATCCCATAGTGTAGACGTATAAAAAAGAGGGGATTTATTTAAAAAGCAGGAATAAAGCAAAAATTAACGAACAGAGTAACAAAAAAACGCTCTCCCACATTGAGAGTGATAAGAGTCCTTGCAAGGATTGAATGCTCCGTGAAGTGTCAGACCGCCCAAGGCCGCTAGCGCATGCGCAATGCATGTGTGTCTGCCCGACGATCGTTTCATCGTAATGACGTCATCAGGGGCACACGTACGCCGTTGCGCACACGCCATGTATACATCCCAGAAAATGAGCGACACAAGCTCATTGGGTAAAAGCGGATCTAAAACGGAGCTTACAATAGGCTGATGTTACAGTTTAGTCACAAACAGAAACCTTCATGCCACCTTGTGGTTAAAATAGCGTATTACCACTCAGGGAAAGTTAAGGTAAGAAAAGGAATTTCTATTAATCCTATTATCAAAAATATAGAAATATTCCTTGTCATAAAAATGTGCCAATTAGCCTGATATTATAATTCAGCGGATCCACCGTATTACTGTCCATGGCTTTACTGCCCGACAACAACTGCATCACCTAATTCTTAAGTTGACATCACAGGAACGTGAAGTGAGGAAAATTTCCCCAGTAGAGACATGGACAGAAGAAATAACCTGATAAAATTGCATCTCTTCCCCACTCTATGTTTAAATCAGCACTTACACAGGCCCTCGCTTCTCAATCAGCAGGCTCATTTCCTGCCAGCTCTAGGCAATGAAAAAAGTAACAGAAGCATAGAAAGTCTGCAGACCAGAAGCTATCATGTATAATTCACAGCTGAGTGATGCAGACACACTACAGACTGCTTCTTATAACCCAAAGAACCAAAATGTGGTTTATGCATCTCAGATGCCCTGTAGAAAGATGCCCCCTGAAGCTGCTCATGGCACATTCAACAACAAGGAGGTCCAAAACACGCAGGAAGGACTACTAATCCCAGCCAATCTGGAGTCATGGTTAGACAAGGGAAAGTCTGGGCTGTAAAGAAAATGTATTTTATGATGTGTAACATACTCATCAACAACCGAAGAGCATTCCTCTCGTGTTCAAAAAGATCAATTGTGCGCAGTTCACATCAATGCAGTACAAGAAAGAGAGGAATTTCTTTATATCTATCTAACAAGACTTTTGAAGAGTCCTATGCCCTCTCCACAATGGCATGGTTATGCCACGTACTTTGTACAGCAGTATAAGTGGAGGTCTCCATTTGAAAAAGGGAAACGGTGGAGGGATATATACCTTATCACTATATCTCAGCAGGAAGATGTACGCTAACACCTTGTTTACTGTATATTTTACAGCCATATTTAAGAACACCTGTTAGGTATACTCCATGGGCGAAGCAGGTGCAAGTCGTAACAAAGTTCCATTCTCTGCCTCTGGCAATTAAATATGGCTGTTCACAATGCGTTAAATTCAGAGACAAAACAAATCAAAACTAAAAAAGGACACAAACTATTATAATACTTTGGTCTACATAAGGGGCTAGACCGGTTAATCTTTGCACCTGTTCTGTTGCAAAATACCCCAAAAAAATAAAAACATAAAATAAAAGTTTGTCTCCAACTATTTAATTGCAGAGATGTACTGCATACAATGAGGGAAAAAGTATTTGATCCCCTGCTGATTTTGTACATTTGCCCATTGACAAAGAAATGATCAGTCTATAATTGTCATGGTAGGTTTATTTTTAACAGTGATGCTGCGTACACACCATCATTTTTCAGCATGAAAAAAAAAAAAAACGTTTTCAGCATGTCCAAAAAATGACGTTTTCCCAACTTCATCATTAATACGACGTTGCCCACACACCATCGTTTTAAAAAAATGATCTAGCAAAGCACGGTGATGTACGACGCCACTATAAAGGGAAGTTCCATTCGCCTTTGGGCTGCTTTAGCTGATTCCGTGTTAGTAAAAGACGATTCACGCTTTTCTGTCTGTTACAGCGTGATGAATGTGCTTACACTATTATGAACGGTAGTTTTACCAGAACGAGCGCTCCCGTCTCATAACTTGCTTCTGAGCATGCGCAGGTTTTTTACGTTGTTTTAGCCCACACACAAGCATTTTTTACAACCCGAAAAACAACATTGTTTAAAAACGAAATGCAGCATGTTCGATTTTTTTTTTTTGCCCGTTTTTCAGAACCTGAAAAATGATGTGAAGCCCACACACAATCATTTTAAATGACGTTTTTGAAAAACTTTTTTTTAATGCCGAAAAATTCCAAAAAAGCTTTACATTGATTTGCATTTTAAGGAGTTAAAAGTATTTGATCCCCTTTCAAATCCGCAAGATTTCTGGCTACCCAGGGGTCCTACCTTGTTACCTGTATAAAAGACACCTGTCCCCAAAAGCAATTAATCAATCAGATTCCAATCTCTCCACCATGGCCAAGACCAAAGAGCTGTCCAAGGATATCAGTTGGTGCGATTATTTGCAAATGGAATTAACACAAAATAACCGTCAATCTCCCTCGGTCTGGGACTCAATTCAAGATCTCACCTCGTGGAGTTTCAATGATCAAGAGAACGGTGAGGAATCAGCCCAGAACTACAATGGGAGAATTTTGTCAATGATCTCAAGGCAGCTGGGACCATAGTCACTAAGAAAACAATTGGTAACACACTACGGCGTGAGGAACTGAAATCCAGCAGTGCCTGCAAAGTCCCCCTGCTTAATAAAGCACATGTACAGACCCGTCTGAAGCTTGCTAATGAACATCTGAATGATTCAGAGGGGAACTGGGTGAAAAAGTGTTTTATCAGATGAGACCAAAATCAAGCTCTTTGACATTAAGTTAACTTTCCGTGTTTGGGAGGAGGAGGAATGCTGCCTATGACCCCAAGAATACTATCGCTACCATCAAATTTTGAAGGTGATTTTCTGCTAAGGGGACAGGACAACTTCACTGCATCAAAGGGACAATGGACGTGGCCCATTTAATGTCCAATTTTGGGTGAGAACCTCCTTCCCTCAGCAAGGGCATTAAAAATGTGTTGTGGATGGGTATTCCAGCATGACAATGACCTAAAACACATGGCCAAGGCAACAAAGGAGTGGCTCAAGAAGAAGCACATTAAGGCCCTGGAGTGTCCTAGCCAGTCTCCAGACCTTAATCCCATAAAAATATGTGGAGGGAGCTGAAGGTTTGAGTTACCAATTAAGTCACCTTAATGACTTGTGGATCTGCAAAGAGGAGCGAGACAAAATCCATCCCGAGGGGGGTGCAAACCTAGTGGCCAACTACAGCGTCTGACTTCTGTGATTGCCAACAAGGGATTTGCCACCAAGCACTACATCATGTTTTGCAAAAGGGTTAAATACATATTTGATCCATTAAAATGCAAATCGGTTTATAACTTTTTTTAATGCGTTTTTCCAACAAAATCCACAGGGGATTAAATACTTTTTTCCTTCACTGTATGTGTTTTTTTATTTTGCCTTGACATACACTTTATAGAGAGCCTGTGTCAACATACCTAAAAAAGTAGGAATATGCATATACTTTTAGATATCTCCAGAACACCATGGTACCAACGATATTTGGAGTGCAACATTATGCAAATCCAATCTTAACTTCTTGAAGCTCATTATTATTCAGCGAAGCTGTACCTTGTAGTTTGGGACCAATGCCAAGGCATTGCAGTTGAAAAAAAGAAGGGCCAGATCTAGAATTTAGGACATGAAGTCAAGAACTGAATAAGAGAACACAAAGGTTTTCCTACTCCTAAGGTACTATACAGAACATCAAAGTATGGGCAGTCACCTAAAATTCTGCTAGAGAATACAGATGCAGTTTTTTTAAATAAAATTCTCTTGCGTACCAGAGAAGAGATACAGACAATTTTTCAACAATATCAAGGTAAGGCATAACAGTGTTATCAGTGTCCATTGATATTATTCCCAATAAACATGCTGTAACAAGCCAAAGTTTTTTAACCACTTCCCACCCAAGGTACGTATATGGCCGTCCTTGACTTTGAGCGGGGATAACACATACGCAAGTCCCACCCGCATATGAAAACGGTGGGACTTGCGAACTTTAGAGCGATAGCTATAATTGTAGCCCTAGACCTCCTCTAACTCAAAACATGAACCAATAAAAAAAATAAAGCGTCACCCATGAAGATTTTTAAGTACCGAAGCTTGGCGTCATTCCACGAGCGTGTGCAAATTTGAAGGGTGACATGTTAGGTATCTATTTACTCAGCGTAACTTCATCTTTCACATTATGCAAAAAAATTGGGCTAACTTTAAAAGCATTAAAAAAAAACGCGTTTGAAAAAATGGCTGCACAAATACTGTGCAAGATAAACAGCAACGACCGCCATTGTATTCTCTAGGATCTCTGCATAATTATTTAGCAAAAAAAAAAGACGATTTTTTACATGTAGTAGCGAAGTGCCAGAATTGGCCCAGATGGGAAGTGGTTAATATGCCTCTAGAGAAAAATTGGGGACTGTATATTTGTCAATTATGGAAGTGGGTAGGTCATGCTGCTCTTACATTTTATATTTAATATGAAGGTTAGATTGTAATAACATGAATAGGTGGGGTTAGAAAATGACAGCTTATCGATATGAGAGAAGGATAAACTTGGAATAGAAAAAAAAAAACTTTACAGGATAGATTATCAAATGGCAAGGTGGGAAAGGAGTATGTACAAATACCTATCTTATTTCTCTCCATGTGACTGGTACTAAACAATTGCCGATCAGTTGGTGGTAGCTCTCTAATGTTATAACGCACAACACATCTCCATCTTTGATGGAGACAAACGGTTAGTCCCACGTGGGTGTCCGCCTCGGTTGGGTGTGGTGCGGATGGGGACAGAAGTCCCTTTACAGATAGTAGGCCTACAAGCTAACTCTCTGCCTCTTAGATGTGCCATCTTCAGCTTCTCTGCACTGGGAGGGGAGGGGGAAAGAAGGGATTTTTATTGGGTACAGGGTGGTCCTGCGATACCAGTGCTTCTTTTCAGGCTGCATTCACACCTGAGCGTAGCGTTTTCGGTCGTTTTTTTTGGCGGTTTGTCACGTTTGCATACATCGTTGTCCGACGTTTTTGAACTTCAACGTTTTTTATTTTAGCCAATAGGAAAAATCATTATCTCTTTCATCACTTGTTGCTATGTTTGTAGATTGTTTTTATCTTCTGCCTGGGTGAAATGTTCTATTGATTAAAGCGACAAAACGCTCATAGAAATGCTCATTGTCGTGCTAGACGCTTGAATCGAGCATTTCCATTACGTTCTATGGGTATACAAACGTTCTAAAACAGCCTAATCCGGCCAATTTGCGCAGGTCCGGAACTTGTTGGAGCTTCAGGTGTTCAGCTTCAGGCGTTTTGGAGTGGAGATGTGAACCATCTCCATAGAGAATAATGTATTTTTTCCCCTCTAGCGTTTTGAAGCTTCATGCTTCAGGCGACAAAACGCTGTAAACTTGAGCCCTTTATTTACTGTCATTTCTTTTTTTGAATACTGGTTATGGTAACTTGTATTTGTTTTGGTATTGTGTACTATTTTATGACAAAACACAAATAGAAATGGACGGCATACTTAAGATGCGGCTGAACAAAAGTGTTTTAGAAAGTGTTATTGTTTTAACTGTGGAGTAAATACCCTTTTTTATGCATGCCAATATTCAGTTTGCTTTGCTTGCTGCAGCTAGGCATGGCATGCTATTTCTGAGCCAGTGATCTACTAGGACCCCTAGATCTGTTTTCATCCTGGATTCGCCCAAAGGTTCTCACCTTAGTGAATAACTAATTAATATTTTTAGGCCCTAAGTGCTTTACTTTATGTTTTTCAACACTCAACCTCATTTGCCATGAATTTTCCCACCCCTTTATTTTATTGAGGTCTTTTTGTAAAGTTTCAATATCCTGCAGTGAAGTTATTGCCCTGCTTAACTTTGTATCAAAAGCAAACACTGAGAACCATTTATACCAACCTCTATTTCATTTATGAATATATTAAACAGAATTGGTCCCAGAACAGAGCCTTATGGTATCCCTCTTACAATTCCTGACCAGTACTCGCTATTTATCACCACTCTGGACATACCCTTGTAACAATTTTCTATTCAGGTACACACCTTGTGGTCCATGCCAACAGATTTCAATTCATAAATTAAGCATTTTTGTGAAATCGAATCCATGCGATTACTATTAATAAACTGTTTTCATCAGAAAATTCTTGGATATGGTCCCTTATCACCCCTTCAATAGTTTACATACTGTACAATTAATGTTAGCCTGACTGGCCTGTAGTTTCCAGGAATATCTCTCTGCACTTTTTAAAATAATGGTAACACTAGGCCACCACCAATAGAATACTATTGATATTTGTATATTGCGATCAGATCTCCTCTTAAGCATCTCTTCTCCAAGGAAAATAAGCTTAAAGGGGAGTTCCACCCACAATTTCACTTTTTAAATATAAATACCCCTGTAATACACAAGCTTAATGTATTCTAGTAAAGTTAGTCTGTAAACTAAGGTCCATTTTGTTAGGTTGTTACAGCATTTAGATTTAGGGCCAGATTCAGGAACACTTGCGCTGGAGTATTTGGATATGCGCCGCGTAACTGTGCTGATGCGCCGACGTTTCTATGTGCCCGTACCCACCAAACTAGATGCGCCCAATAACGGCTCATTTGCGACCGGCGGAACGTTCCGACGCCAGAGTATCGTCAGCGTTTATTTTCGCTGGGCGCATCAGTCGCGCCCATTGATTTCCCCTGCAAATATGCAAATGAGGGATTTTTCTCAATTCACGAACGGATTAGCACCATACGCTGGCTACATGCGCCGCGCGTATCTGATCCGTCCGGCGCAAAGTTATTTCTACAAAAGGCTGCTTTATCTTTACTCCAGACGGTCACAGGTCAGCAGGAGAGCAGCTACAGCAGCGTTACCGACGATAGGAGCTAGCTGAGCACCCCCACTTGCAAGGACAACACCTCTGTGTGCCAACATGCCAGGGGCACTCGTGGTCCTAGAACTACTGATGGGTCCCCTGGAACCAAGAAGGCGGGCACGTGAGAGGATATACCGCACACGTATGAACCTCTTTGGCATGGGGGATGAGGAGGTGTATCGCCTATTCAGATTCAGCCCAGATGCAATACTTGAACTAACCACAACCCTGCAGGATGACATCACCAGCCCAACACACCGATCACAAGCAGTGCAGCCACTGGTGAAGGTACTGGCAACACTCCATTTCCTTGCAAGTGGATCATTCCAGCGTACAAGTGGAGTGGTGGCTGGGATGTCACAATCCTCCATAAGCAGATGTGTGCACCAGGTTGTCCCCGCAATCCTCAGACGCATGTCCAACCAGTTCATCAGACCCACCACTGAGGAGCTACGGCAGAAGGCAATGACAGATTTCTACAACATTGCCAGATTCCCACGCACTGTGGGGGCCATTGATTGCACACATGTGGCCCTACAGCCCCCCAGTGCCACAGAGCACATATACCGCAATCGGAAGCATTGGCACTCCATCAACGTACAGGTGATAGCTGATGCCCAACGCCTCATATGGCACGTCCGTGCCAAACACCCCGGGTCCAGCCATGACAGTTTCATATACCGTCAGAGCCCCATCCCAGCAGAATTTAACCAGAACATGTATGGGGACAGCTGGCTGGTTGGTGAGTGACAAGGGAGTCAGGCATGACTATCCCCTCCCGTCATGCACAACAGAAATCGCACATGCATGACTAACATTCTCCTGTCTTTTACCTTACAGGTGACTCTGCATATGCATTGGGACCCCATCTAATGACTCCTTTCCGGAACCCCCAAACCAGAGGAGAGAGAAAATACAATGAAGCACACATCAAAACCCGTGCAGTGGTTGAGCAAACATTTGGGCTCCTGAAGTCCCGTTTCCGATGCTTGGATAAGTCTGGGGGGGCCCTATTGTATTCCCCTACCTTTGTGTGTCAGATCATCGGTGCATGTTGCATACTACATAACTTTGCTATGAAAAAAGGCCTGCATATTGACATACGTGATGACCTGACCCCCGACCCACACAGTCCCCCCCTGCCAGAGGACACCCAGTCTGCTGATGGAAGAGCAGTCAGGAGGGTCCTCGCCGTAGGCATCTTTGGACACTAAACCAAAACATTAATAACACAGACAGTGCACGCGTGTACACCACTGATGTCCCTAGATCACACACACCACATGCACATCGCATTGGATTAGCCCAAGTCCAGCATGTAGGAGTTGGGAGCAGTAACGCCAGCGTCAAGGCCCCAATGATGTCACTGTCCATTCACACACCTTTCACACGTGATTCATTCAGCCGTGGGGTTCACTTCACCACCACGGCCGAGGGTGACACCCCTTACTTTCAGGAGTGCCACCCTCTCACATTCACACACCATTCACACTGTCCCCTGCACTCCTGACCGTGTGCAGTACAAAAATAAATTAGAAAGATCATATCCTGATCAATAAAAGAAAAATAATCTCATAACCTGAGAAAAATAAAAAATAAACTTATGACCTGAGTATGTGAAAAATAATAATATAAAACCAGCAACAAAAAAAAGGCCTCATCGGGGATGCCGGGGGCTTCTTCTGGGGGCCCCTCTCTGGCTCCGCAGCTGCCTGGATGGAGTGGGTGGGGGTGGGGGGGCATCTGGAGGTGGCTGATCCCCAGGTGGGCCACTCCTGGCAGGTGTGGCCTGCGTGCCCTCCAAGGCCCTGGCTATCCGTCCAAGGTAATTGTTCGTCTGGGCCTGCATCCGGAGCCGACGGGTCACCTGGTAATGCTGGGCCCGCCGACTCAGCCTCCCCTGCTCCCGGATGGCAGCACTGTTCCCATGGATGGCAGCAGTGTTGGCCTGGACGGCTGCAGTGAGGTGCTGGATATCCCCCTGCACCTCCCCCAAAGTGGTGACCACTGCAGCGCAATTAGAGCTGACATCCTGCACTGCGTTGCTGAGGTTGGCAACGGAGCCCAGGCTGTCAGCCACTTTCTCCAAGTGCACCGCTATGGCCCCCATTTGTTCTGTCTGTCTGGCGTGATCCCTCGCCAACTGGTCCTGGACACCATCAGACACCCCCCTGGTCTTCTGGGTCGCCTTCCTGGGGCCAGAAGATGGATGTCCTCGGGTGGAAGGAGTCGCCCTTGAGGGGCTTCCAAGGATGGGGGAGGGGACGACAGACGGGCCAGGAGAAGGGGAGGAGACAGACAAAACCAAAGAAAAGTCCTGCTCTGCCACAGCAGGATCTTCCACAACCACCTCGGCAGGTGTGGTGTGGCCACTCTCCTCCTCCACAACCTCTTCACCACCCAGTGGCTCGGGCACATGATGGCGTGGGGGGGATGGGGTGGAATGCAGGCTGACAGATGATGGCCCAGCTCCGTCATCTGTGGATGACACAAAGCAGACACATGTTGGTGGTCCCACACACTTGGCACATGTACCCCCCCCCCCCAAATGCAAAACAACAAATAGGGGATTATAAAACACTTACCTGTCCTTGTGCCTTCCTCCACGGAGTCATAGCCTGCGACCCCCTCCACCTGCTCCCTCTCCAGGCAGCGAGCAACCACCTCCTCCTCTGCGGTCAGGGTGACAGGACATGGGGGACCACCACCTGTGCCCCTCTCATACCTCCTGATGGAGGCCACCTTGTCCCTCACCTTGCGCCGCAGGTCATTTATTTTCTTTTGTATGTCCCCAGCAGTCCGGGTGGAGTACCCCAGGACATTGACCCTGGCAGCAATCGACTCCAGGATGCCCTGCTTCCTCTCCCGGCTGGTCTTGCGGCTTTTTTTGCCATGGAGAAATTCATTCTCCGTCTCCATAGCCGAGATAATGACAGAGACCTCCTGGGTATTAAAATTGAGGTTCCTCCTCTCTCTGGGGGTAGCGGGAGCAGCCATTACAGAGCAAAAGTATCTTCCCTGGGGTGGGGGGGAACTACTTTTGCGCCGGAATGGCGTTTCCGCCAGCGCTTTTAAGCGCCCAGCGGAACGCATTGCGCTGACGTTTCCCAGGAAGTGGTGCCGACGGAAGTTGTGAGCATGCGCACAAGGGGGCGAGTGGAGCCGCACTCACTGCGCATGCTCCGTGGATGATGCGCTGAACGTAAGCCTCTGCGCCGGGCTACGCCCATCATTTACATATGATCACACCCACTTCCACTTGCGTCGGGTTACGCCAGCGCATTATCGTTACTCTGGCGCAAGTTTACGCGCAACTGCTATGTGAATTACAGGAATTGCGCTGAAAGGGTCTTCAGAGTAACGTAAATGAGAAGCGTTACTCCAGAGGAAAGATACTCTCATCTACCTGAATCTGGCCCTTAGAGTTTATAATCTAGAAATAGACCGTGGCTATCTTAAGTATGACTTCCTGGATTTCAGCTTTGCATATCTCGCACATGCTCAGTGCTGCACAAGCAATGTAATAGGTTTCAGTCAGGTTTGCAAGGACTACTGGGAAACATGATGCCTATCCCAGAAACCCTTGCAAATAGCCTTGTGACTTAATAGCCTAGGCTAATAAGGAGGAGGAAGTAATGAAGGACTACAAAATAAAGGTATTTACAAGCAACAAAATAAATAAAAATTGTCCATTCTGAACACTATGAGATTAGGGCATGCAGCACAGACAAACATAAACAAATGGGTGGAACTCCACTTTAATGTGTGCAGTCTTTCCTCATAACCTATCCTTCAGTTCCCTTTTTAGTTGTGTTGAGCTTCTCTGGACTCTCTCCAAACCAGTGTTTTGTAAAGATGTAGAATTATAAAATTATCTCTTGATTAAATACCCTTTTAACCAGAAAGCAGTTTTTGGAAATATTTGGGACTTTATAGGTGTGTTACAACATAAGTATCACACATTGGAGTTGATTTACTAAAACTGGAGAGTGCAAAATCCAGTGCAGCTGTGCATGGTGGCCAATCAACTTCTAATTTCAGCTTGTTCAATTAAGCTTTGACAAAAGAACTGCACCAGAATGTGTACTCTGCAGTATTAGTAAAGGTTTAAGAAAAATACTTTTACTTGAATAAAAATAGATTTAAAATCATTGCATACAGTAAATGCGCATCCAGTAGGGTATATAGGATGCATTTGTATTGCTTTTTCCACACTTGATTTTTGTACATGTTTCGCCAAATGGCTTCTTCAGGAAAAAGGTGGAATCTTATCTACTATACAAATAAATGCACCCCATTTATAGGGATGAATTAATTTGTATATACACGTTATATGATTTTTGTGGTATTGTTAACTTGTATGTGAAATGCACTTTATTGATGTATGTGTATATTTGTCTAGTAGGTGAGATTAAATGTTTTTACTTGTACTGTTGGACCACCTCTTGCACATATACAGTGCGGAAAATAAGTATTTGAACACCCTGCTATTTTGCAAGTTCTCCCACTTGGAAATCATGGAGGGGTCTGAAATTGTCATCGTAGGTGCATGTCCACTGTGAGAGACATAATCAAAAAAAAAATTCCAGAAATCACAATTTATGAATTTTTAACTATTTGTATGATACAGCTGCAAAGTAGTATTTGAACACCTGTCTATCAGCTAGAATTCTGACCCTCAAAGACCTGTTAGTCTGCCTTTAAAATGTCCACCTCCACTCCATTTATTATCCTAAATTAGATGCACCTGTTTGAGGTCATTAGCTGCATAAAGACACCTGTCCACCCCATACAATCAGTAAGAATCCAACTACTAACATGGCCAAGACCAAAGAGCTGTCCAAAGACACTAGAGACAAAATTGTACACCTCCACAAGGCTGGAAAGGGCTACGGGGAAATTGCCAAGCAGCTTGGTGAAAAAAGGTCCACTGTTGGAGCAATCATTAGAAAATGGAAGAAGCTAAACATGACTGTCAATCTCCCTCGGACTGGGGCTCCATGCAAAATCTCACCTCGTGGGGTCTCAATGGTCCTAAGAAAGGTGAGAAATCAGCCCAGGACTACACGGGAGGAGCTGGTCAATGACCTGAAAAGAGCTGGGACCACAGTTTCCAATGTTACTGTTGGTAATACACTAAGACGTCATGGTTTGAAATCATGCATGGCACGAAAGGTTCCCCTGCTTAAACCAGCACATGTCAAGGCCCGTCTTAAGTTTGCCAATGACCATTTGGATGATCCAGAGGAGTCATGGGAGAAAGTCATGTGGTCAGATGAGACCAAAATAGAACTTTTTGGTCATAATTCCACTAACCGTGTTTGGAGGAAGAAGAATGATGAGTACCATTCCAAGAACGCCATCCCTACTGTGAAGCATGGGGGTGGTAGCATCATGCTTTGGGGGTGTTTTTCTGCACATGGGACAAGGCGACTGCACTGTATTAAGGAGAGGATGACCGGGGCCATGTATTGTGACATTTTGGGCAACAACCTCCTTCCCTCAGTTAGAGCTTTGAAGATGGGTCGAGGCTGGGTCTTCCAACATGACAATGACCCGAAGCACACAGCCAGGATAACCAAGGAGTGGCTCTGTAAGAAGCATATCAAGGTTCTGGCGTGGCCTAGCCAGTCTCCAGACCTAAACCCAATAGAGAATCTTTGGAGGGAGCTCAAACTCCGTGTTTCTCAGCGATAGCCCAGAAACCTGACTGATCTAGAGAAGATCTGTGTGGAGGAGTGGGCCAAAATCCATCCTCCAGTGTGTGCAAACCTGGTGAAAAACTACAAGAAACGTTTGACCTCTGTAATTGCAAACAAAGGCTACTGTACCAAATATTAACATTACATTTCTCAGGTGTTCAAATACTTCTTTGCAGCTGTATCATACAAATAAATAGTTTAAAAAAATCATACATTTTGATTTCTGGAATTTTTTTTTTTGATTATGTCTCTCACAGTGGACATGCACCTACGATGACAATTTCAGACCCCTCCATGATTTCCAAGTGGGAGAACTTGCAAAATAGCAGGGTGTTCAAATACTTATTTTCCGCACTGTACGTTGGCAGAATAGTATGTATAGTAGAATAGTACGTCGCCTTTAAGAGCCCAGACGTGGGTCGCCCGTGCGACCCGGTCCGAAGCTCTGTGACCGCGCCACTGCTTACTGTATAAATGACACTGGCAGGGAAGGGGTTAAACACTAGGGGGAAATCAAGGGGTTAAGTGTGTCCTAGGGAGTGATTCTAACTGTGGGGGGGGGGGGGGTGGGCTACCACTGACATGACAGTGATCACTGCTCACAATGACAGGGAGCAGTAGATCCCCATCATGTCGCTAGGTAGAACAGGGAAATGCTGTGTTTACATAGACATCTCCCCGTTCTGCCTCTCCTCGCCGCTAAAGCGGGCCTCCGGCGAACACCGAGTTTGCGGGACCTGCGGGCACACTCCCAAGGAGCGTGGCGGACACACGTGCCATCGGTGGCACGTGTCCTCTAGGCAGCAAATTCAAAGGGACGTACAGGTACGCCCATTTGCCTGCCCATGCCATTCTACTGATGTATATCGGCGTCCGGTGGTCGGGAGGTGGTTAAAGTAAAATACAAAAAAAATCAATTGTCGTCGCATTTTTTGATCATTTTTAAACCAAGCTGCCTTTTCTTTGCAGCCACTTCATGTCTACCTAAATTCCAGCAACTGTTGCATGGCATTTCTTAGGGTGGGTTTTCTGATGGTGGCAACAGTGGACCATGCCTGCATAATGTTTAAACAACCACACGTATGACAGGGTGACAAGCAAGAACACAATCATAAGAAAATAGTTTTCCCCCTATAACAGAAAGCAACTGAACAAGGTCCTTCTCTGCAGGATCACCAGGTACTCAAAAATAATTATTATAAAAAATAATAATAACAGAAACTGACTTTTGAAGTAGCATTAACATGGTAAAGTTCATACAGTATGAAATTTTATCAATTGGGTTTACATATGCCTTAAAAACAATATAGATTTCCTTTTAAATGGAGTTCCTTTTTAAGCAAGTCTCTATGATATACAGTTTCAAACAATAGAATATTCCGTGTTGAATCTGTTTTCTTTTTCTAAGATGTATTTGCCATCTGTTTGAGTCCATACCATTTTCACCTCTCTGCTTCTATTACGTATCCAGATGCCTAAATTATCACCTTTTATTTCACAGCCTTCATTTTCATCAAATAATGTCTCTCGTTCTTTTTTGTCTTGTTTGGAGATAGACCATGAAATCGGCTGCCCTATTTCTTTTATAGTGTCCTGATCACAATCTAAGCTTGGCTGATGCATGAAACCGAGAGGCTGCCTATTAAGATGTCATTTATCATGGGACCAATCAGGGCAGGACCAGTGTTCTTGTAACGGCTTATATATTTTTCAATTACAGTGACAGTGGGGAGAACATCTTTTAATAAAGGTGTTACATCCATTTTATTTGGAAACTGAAAGCTGAAGTAAGCTACTTTTAAACACAAAGGTCTCCAGCATACGTGCTTTGAAGTACATACACACTATGTGTGTTTGTACATGTTAGTATGAGCTTTTAGATATATTTATTTTGTGCTTGCATATTTTAAAACTTAGCGACATTCCCACCTCTGTATTTTCTGAGGAAAACTCTATAATAAAAGATTTGTGGGGCACTGAACTTGGATGCAGTCATCATTAAAATGACTTTTGCTTTTCAATCTACAGCTAGCTATGATTTCCATGGACATCAGAAATGTTGTAGCAGAGCTTTGGCAGCTACAAATCTCTATTAAAGTTTGCTCACTTAAGTGGCAAGTGGAGGTAAAACCAGGCAGAGGTTCTCGTGTGCTCAGGACACTACACAAATTGGGCTGTGACCAAGCGTCCAATTTTTTAGTGGCAGAACAATGGCTTTCTATAGAAGTGCTAGTTAATAACACAGGCCCTTTTAAACTACCCTTCCGGAACGCTCTCCAATTGCATCATTTTCTAAATTCTATACCAAATCCTCAGTGTTTCGGCCGTCATCTGACAACATTTGAGGAGCTCTGTTCAGATGAAGGAATTCTGTCACAAGTTTTATCTAAAAAAAGAAAGACTGACAATGTTTTGATTAGATTGGAAAGAATAGACAAACTTTGAAAGGAAGGAGGCTTTAAGGCCTCAAGACAGCTTTGTCTTTGTGCAAAACTAAGAAAGCGCCCTTATCCTGTAAGGATCTCAACTTAGGGGCCCTTTTCTGAGGTGAGAGCAAAAAGATAGGCCACTTTACAAGTAAAGTCAGATAAAAAAAAGTTCAAAATACAGCTTTTTTAGAGCCAACAGAACCAGATTGAGGTCCCAAGGGGACACAGGAAAGCACACGGGGGGGGGGGGGGGAAATGTGCTCTACACCCTGAACAATTCATGACAGAGGAGTTAACTAGGGAGTGAGAAGCCAAATGCCTCAAACAGAAAGGCCAAGGCCGAGATTTGTCCTTAGAAGGTACTCAAACCCTGATGCAGATCTAGACCGGATTGGAGGAAAGAGTACTTTTTCAGATGAATGTTTCTCAACAAAAAGGTTGCAAAGGTCTTGAGAGCACTCTGCTTTTACCCATCATCAAGATGTTTCTTATTTGACACAATGGTAATGAGACACCTTTTTAAAGACCATCAGTTAAGACTGAACCGGATTGTTGACCGTATGCCAAAAAAACAAAAAACAAAAATATAATATACGTTTTGTTAATTTTGTTTTTATATTTTTCAAAATTAATTTACAAAATGTATAATCTATCAGGTCAACCTGACGGGTGATTGAGAATGAAAGTGGTTGTAAAAGTAGCTTTTTTTTTACCATAATGCATTCTCTGCAGCCCTCCTTATACTAACCTAAGCCTAATCTCAATCCAGCACTGTGCCTCCACTCTCTCTCTCTCCTCATTGGACATGGAGGCAGCAGTGATAGCAATTGGTTAAACACAGCCCTGTGAGGAGAAAGCGGGGGGGGGGGTGTTTCAAGCCACACTCTGTCTATGAATGCATGCAAGCTATAAATGCGGCTTGGACTAAGGCCTGCACAAGTGTCCCCACAGCTTGCCAGCAGTGGGGATAAACTGTGGGGGACCCTAGATGAGAAGGATCAGTGCTGCTCTGTACAAAATCATTGTAAAGAGGGGATAAGTATGATATGCTTGTTATTTAAAAAAAAATTATAATCACTTTAGTTCAACTATATTCAGCAAGTGCAGGGATTTCACTAAAGCAGGGAAGAGGTTAAAGTTTTGTGCAAGTCTCACCCCTACTGGGAAGCTAAGTTGTAAACAGAGCACAGTTTTCCTAACATTAGCCATTAGCAGTGACAGCACAATGAGATATTTTAGAAATAAAATAGGACAGCAATAAAGAGAAGCCATAGGAAGAGAAATGTGTCCTCGATAATCTCTTTGCTGCTGGGTCTTTTCCCATAACCCTGCTGAGAGTACTTTTGGTGTGGAGAAGGGGGCCGATACGGAACAGGTATGAAATGCCATCAGCATGCATACATGTGCAATGAACCTACTGCTCTTCAGGGACTGTGGCAGTATCATCCCCATGCTATTATCCTTTAACTATTGTAGGAGCTGCCAGAGATCAGAGCTTTGTTTAATGCTGAGGAATGTGCACACAGAGACTGAAGGGAAGGCGCAATGGATTTCAAGGTTTATTGCTGCAACACTTACGCAAACAGTTATTAATAGAGCATCTGTAGAGTGTTGAAAACAATATGCTGCAAAGAGAAAGGTAGGAAAGGGAAGCTTGGCACTTGCCATTTATTTTTATTTTTTTGTGAATTACTGATAAAGGTAAATTACCTATAAGATGTGCACATACCATAAGGATAAGATGGTGGTAAATGGGAGATGCCTTGGTACACTAGTCCATTTCCACACTCAATTGGTGTAGTGAAGTTTTGTTGGAGGAGATGCCGTGGTAAGCTGTAAGTGAATGCTGGTATGTTAGCAAGAGAACTTGCGGAAATTAGAAGCCGATTGTCCAACATGCACGGCTACACCAGAATCTGAGTGCTCCAGTTTTAGTAAATCTCCCCCATTGTGTGTCATTTAGCTATCTTGGCTGCTTAAAGGGGAGTTCCACCCACAATTTCACTTTTTAAATATAAATACCCCTGTAATACACAAGCTTAATGTATTCTAGTAAAGTTAGTCTGTAAACTAAGGTTTGTTTTGTTGGGTTGTTACAGCATTTAGATTTAGTTTATAATCTAGAAATAGACCTTGGCCATCTTAAGTGTGGGCATCATGAAGCCAGACTGTATGACTTCCTGGATTTCAGCTTTGCATATCTCACACATGCTCAGTGCTGCACACTAGGTTTCAGTCAGTTTGCAAAGAGCCTTGTGACTTAATAGCCTAGGGTAATAAGGAGGAGGAAGTAATGAAGGACTACAAAATAAAGGTATTTACAAGCAACAAAATAAATAAAAATTGTCCATTCTGAACACTATGAGATTAGGGCATGCAGCACAGACAAACATAAAAAAATGTGTGGAACTACACTTTAAATTAACAAGGTGGTGAAGGTAAATCGAATGCCTCTTGGTAACCATGTCAGACATACTTGATGGCTTCAAAGCAGTTGAAAACTGTCAGGGGTCAAAATAAAACTATGACAGAAAGGTAGAGTGATGTAGATTCCTTAGGGTTGCCACCATTCACAAAGTACCAGTATTCATTCAGAAGCGCTGTTAATGCTGGACTGCTTAGTTTTAGCATACTTTTTTTTTACAAAGTACCACTACTACAAGACATTCTAAGACAATTATGTAACAAGAGTTGTGGTACTGTCTGTTATATTCATCCGAGTATTACAGAAACACATAATACAAGTCATATGACAATAGACAAGATATGGTAACATCATAACTTTTAGGCTATGAACATCGGAATGTCAATTAACATTAAGATGGTGGGAAAGAACCCTGTTTCTGAGGAGTCGGGAACCTGTTGGATTTCATAGATTCTGAGCATGTACTGGGCATATGGGTTTGGTTATAATTGTAAATATGATTGTATGGAGGGTTCTAGGTCAGGGTCACAGCAAGGTTTTCTGTATGTCTAACAGGATGTTTAGGGGTCTGGGGAGGAGTGTGTATAAGAAAGGGAGGGGGTGGTGCTACGTTAAGGGGGGTGAGAAGGAGAAGAGGTAGATAAGCGGGGGGGGGGGGGTAAATGACAAGGTTGTTTTGGGGTGGTCAGGAAATGAAGGAGGTGGTTGTTGTCCATCTCTCTCTCCCTCCAGTGGGGGAAGGTAGGGGGATTGGTAGTTGTTATAGGTTTGTAACTGATGAGGATAGGCCACTGTGTTAATATAAATGGTTGGTAGGGGTTATCTGATTTGGATCCAGATTATCAGGCAGGCTGCTTGTTGGCAGTGGTTAGGTCTTTGTAGTCTGTTGTCTGGAAGTGGGTCCAACATGCCCATTGGATGAGAATTTGGAAGGTGTCATTGGCAATGCAGAGGAGTCGTTCCATTTCAGCTATCCTGGTAATTCTATTTCCTAAAGCCTTGCTTTGATTGATGTATAAATGCACCTGCACTGTAATAGTCTCAGATTTCCGTTTAAAATGCAGAGAGCATCATGAAGAACAAGGAACACACCAGACAGGACCGAGATACTGTTGTGGAGAAGTTTAAAGCCGGATTTGGATACAAAAAGATTTCCCAAGCTTTAAACATCCCAAGGAGCACTGTGCAAGCGATAATATTGAAATGGGAGTATCAGACCACTGCAAATCTACGAAGACCTGGCCGCCCCTCTAAACTTTCAGCTCATACAAGGAGAAGACTGATCAGAGATGCAGCCAAGAGGCCCATGATCACTCTGGATGAACTGCAGAGATCTACAGCTGAGGTGGGAGACTCTGTCCATAGGACAACAATCAGTCGTATACTGCACAAATATGGCCTTTATGGAAGAGTGGCAAGAAGAAAGCCATTTCTTAAAGATATCCATAAAAAGTGTTGTTTAAAGTTTGCCACAAGCCACCTGGGAGACACACCAAACATGTGGAAGAAGGTGCTCTGGTCAGATGAAACCAAAATCAAACTTTTTGGCAACAATGCATAACGTTATGTTTGGCGTAAAAGCAGCACAGCTCATCACCCTGAACACACCATCCCCACTGTCAAACATGGTGGTGGCAGCATCATGGTTTGGGCCTGCTTTTCTTCAGCAGGGACAGGGAAGATGGTTAAAATTGATGGGAAGATGGATGGAGCCAAATACAGGACCTGGAAGAAAACCTGATGGAGTCTGCAAAAGACTAGAGACTGGGATGGAGATTTGTCTTCCAACAAGACAATGATCCAAAACAAAGCAAAATCTACAATGGAATGGTTCACAAATAAACATATCCAGGTGTTAGAATGGCCAAGTCAAAGTCCAGACCTGAATCCAATCGAGAATCTGTGGAATGAACTGAAAACTGTTCACAAACGCTCTCCATCCAACCTCACTGAGCTCAAGCTGTTTTGCAAGGAGGAATGGGCAAAAATTTCAGTCTCTCGATGTGCAAAACTGATAGAGACGTACCCCAAGCGACTTACAGCTGTAATCCCAGCAAAAGGTGGCGCTACAAAGTATTAACTTATGGGAGCTGAATAATTTTGCACGCCCAATTTTTCAGTTTTTTATTTGTTAAAAAAGTTTGAAATATCCAATAAATTTCATTCCACTTCATGATTCTTCACAAAAAAATACAGTTTTGTATCTTTATGTTTGAAGCCTGAAATGTGGCAAAAGGTCTCAAAGTTTAAGGGGGCCGAATACTTTCGTAAGGCACTGTATAGTGTGAGAGTAATGTGTGATTCTAGGGGGAGATATAGGTGCCAACGACCTTTCATGGGAGCTTTTCACGATGCATAAGTTTGCCTTGTGAGAAGAAGTGGTGCATCTGAACGATTCTGTGTAGCCAGATGTCATTTAGGAAGTTTCTGTGCATTCCAGGGAGGTAACCAGGGTTAAGATGTAGAGAGGCGAGGGAGCCCGGCCTAGAGGATAAGGAGGTTGACCTGCAGATGTTGTGGAAGCACTTGATTGTTGGGCCGATAAAGGGATGACTCAATTTCCGACGGTATGTGTTTTGGGAAGTTCCAGGGTAGTAGATAGAGGGGGGAAGAGGTGAAGGAAGCTTTGAGGGTTACCCATTCTTTATATTTATAGTGATTATTCCAGTCTAGAACTCTGGAAAGGTGACATGCATTGTAATAATTTGAGGTCTGGTAGCCCAATCCCTCCTTTAATTATTGATCTGTTATTTCCCCAAAGGTGGTGCACACACGTTTGTAATTACGGAAGAAATTAGTGTGAATATGGATTGGGACAGTTTGTAGCATACAAAGTAAGCGGGGTAAAGTATTCATTTTTAATATGGCAGCTCTGCCGTACCATGAAAAGATTGGTTTATTCCAGCATTTTAAATTGGTAGGAAGGTTTTGTAGAATAGGTAGGTAGTTTTTGCTATAAAAACTATTAAGGTGTTGGGGGAGTTGAATTCCTAGCTAGGTTATTGTGTCTTCCTTCCATTGGAAGGGGAAGTTTCTTTGACATTGAGTGACTGTGGGTTTGGGTAGGGAGATGTTCATGGCGTAGGATTTGGAGAAGTTAATCTTTAGGTTAGAGATTAGTCTAAAATGGCAGAATTCTGCCAAAAGGTTGGGGGGAGAGATGTACGGTTCTGTTAGAAAGAGAAGTATGTCATTGGCAAAGGCCGCTAGTTTGCATTCCTTGTCAGAGTTCAAGGGTGAGAGGCTCGGGTGGGGGGAGGTAAGGTGGGTGGAGGATGGGGAGGAAGTAGAGCAGGGAGGGGGCGAGAGAAAGAGAGAGAGAGAGAGAGAGAGAGAGAGAGAGAAGTTGTATGGGGATCAAATCTGGAAAGTGAGAATAGACCAGCTAGATCACCCTTTGGTGTAGGGAGGTCTGGATAAGTCAGCAAGAACTCCAGAGTTCGCTGGGTAGAGGATTAGTAGGTTATGGTTGCGAGATGGATGGGGGTCTCCGAAACCTATGTGGTCAGAGGTGGTTATGTAGAGGTATGCAGAAAAGGGATTGTAGGTAGTAATCGAGTAAGTAGCATCTTCTGTGTGTGAGGTGAATGCATGAATAAGGAGTGGAGGCCAGAATCTGAGCGTAGAATAGAGAGGTTTGTGGGTGTAATATTGAGCTTTTGATTGGAATAAGATGGGTAGATTGGATAGGAGAAAGTAAAGGGGGTTGTTTATATTTTGGGGATCATGGGGTTAGTCTGTGTGAAATTGATGCAACATATTGGTGTGCCCATGTTATGAGTATTAGTATTAGATGTGGTTAGGCAGGTTTAACCACTTAAGGACCGACACCTGTACATATACGTCGGCACTGAAAAGAATGATATCTCGGCAACAGCAGCTGCTGCCACAACTGAGATATCAATCTTTTCAGTGGCCGGTCCTGTAAACGATAATGGTGGTCTCTGCGGCAGATTCACCGCAAGATCACCGTTATCGGAGACGGGAGACGGCCCCCCGCCACTCTCCCGCCCACTACGCCGCTTACCGGAGCAGTCGGTAGTGGCAGAGGTGATCGGGGACCTATCAGTGGCTGGGTATGGATAGATGGCCCCCACCCGTCTCCATACCATAGCAGGGCAGAAGCTGCTTTGTTTTTCTTTTTTTTGCATTTCCAAATATGAGATCTGAGGTCTTTTTGACCCCAGATCTCATATTTAAGAGGACCTGTCATGCCTTTTTCTATTACAAGGGATGTTTACATAGGAATAAAAGTCAGACAAATTTTTTTATTTTTTTTTAAACTGTTTTAAAATCAATAAAATAAAGTGCCCCTTCCCGAAAAGCTCAAACGCAGAAGCGAATGCATACGTGAGCAGTGCCCGCATATGAAAATGGTGGCCAAACGTGTTGCCGCGATCGATAGAGTGAGAGCAATAATTCTAGCTCTAGACCTCCACTGTAACGGAAAACATGCAACCTGTAGAATTTTTTAAACGTCGCCTATGGAGATTTTTAAGGGTAAAAGTTTGACGCCATTCCACGAGCAGGCACAATTTTAAAGCATGACATGTTGGGTATCAATTTACTCGGCGTAACATTATCTTTCACAATATAAAAAAAAATGGGCTAACTTTACTGTTGTGTTATTTTTTAATTAAAAAAAGTGTGCTTGTAAGACCGCTGCGCAAATATGGTATGACAAAAAGTATTACAATGACCGGCATTTTATTCTCTAGGGTGTTAGAAAAAAATGTATAATGTTTGGGGGTAATTTTATAGCAAAAAAAAAAGTTTATAACTTGTAAACACCAAGTCTGAAAAACAGGCTTGGTCCTTAGGTGGTTAACAGTGCCAGAAGAAAAGAAAACAACAAGATAAGCAATATGGCTTTAACATTTGCAACATTCAAACTTAAAGGTGCCTGGGGGGGGGGGCACTGGGAGGAATCCGATGATAATAGATTCTTCCTGCAAGATGGGGGGGGGGGGGGGGTGGGGGGGGGGGGGGGGTTTCGCTACAGCTATACTCTGCTTAAACCAGAAAGTTTTCTATAGGCAGTATAGAGTGCTAGCTTTTAGGGGTGAGGGAGGATAGAGAATACAGGGTTGATCAAAGATTTGAGATCTATGATATTCCTGAGTATAGGTATATCTGGCAATTCCCCCTCAGGGCCCTGCCCGATAGAGATGTAGTAGGTGCATCGCAACGAATCAAGGTAATCTGTACATTGATCTAGAAAGATAGCATATTAATTTCTCCTCTTCCTTTAGCATAAGCTCATGTCTTTGTGTTATAAGCAGAAAAGTTGTCCTAAAAGATAGTGTTGAGCTGATAATATACATACTCACAGTAGAATATCTTGTTCTTCAAAAGGGGAGTCTTGGTTAGAGGTAGTCTATTGGATTCACAGAGGTGTGTGGTTAGAGTAAACAGTTTGTAGGAGAGTTTGGGCAGTCTCTTTAGACAGTTTAAGTGAGGTTACCAATAGAAAGATAGATCAAAGGCTTAGGGTCTGTGTTCCATTGAAGGGAGGCACATTTTGAGTAGTTGTATTTCAGGTGGGACATTCAACAGGGGTCCAGGGGAGGATACCCAGGTTTATGACATGAGTCATTGGCTTTAAAAATTAACGTTTTCCTGGTAAGCAATACTGGAGGCGTTTGTGTCAGCAGTGTGCGGGCTTAGAGAAGCAGTTCTATGTAAGGTTTCGGGCTAGATGAAGAGCTTACTGATATGGTAGAATGAGGGATAGTGTAAAATCCGGGAGTGGGGGGGTTTCCGTTTGTCAGAGAAATTGGCGTTTTTGTGACTGATCGGGGGAGAGGGATAGGTCTATTGAATTGGGAGATTGTTGAGACAGTATATTGGGGGGGGAAATAGTCTTGGGTGGGAGATGGTAAAGAGGGGATCCGTAGAGGGAATTGAAAGGACTACATGTGAGATTGATGTACTGACTTTAAAGGGGTTGTAAAGGTTCATTTTCACAGCGTCTCCCTGCAAGGATGCGGTCCTAAGGGAGGGGGCGAGCATGCTGACTAACCCCCAGCCAGAACCGCTTGGATGATGGGGGCAAGCTTACTGAGGAGGAACAGGAAGTGAGAAATTCAGACAAAGAAATAAAACATTTAGAAGGGAAATCAAAGGAAAAGGTAAGTGGACCAACAATGCACTAGCTTAAAGGAATATAGAAAAAATGTGAAGGAATAACTGCGCTAATACGTGAAAAACAACCTGTGATGAGATAGATTGATATTGTGTTATGCTCATAGAGCAAATAAGTGAAGCTGCACCTTAACATTAAAACAGTGATAACATAGGAAAAAAAAAAAAAGTTGTGCTAAACATGATCAGCATATATGTCTACAACAGAATTGCATGAGAGTCAGTAGCTTGACTATATAACTTGATATAACATTCTTGAAAAAAGTCCTTAAAAATACAAGTAGTGAATTCTTTCATCAGTGAAAAGAAAAGGAGTCCACATTTAAAACACCAATTTGAAGTGACGATTTAATGAAAGAAATCCTCCACCGTTAGGAGTACTTACCAGATTCCCAGCGGTCCCTTAATTAAAAAGGACCCCAGGTAGCATGTAGATTTCAACCGGTGGGAGCTGAAGGTTGGATGGCCACAATAAGATGACCGTCCCCGTCTCATTCCCATGAATAGAAAACCTTAGATGCCATGTACCGTAGAGAAAAATATAGGGGATATGCAATAGTGTAAAACCATTGGATAAAATTTTATTTAAAATAAGACAAGAAAACACTCACATTTTAGCAGTGCTTAAATAGCTTTTCAGTCTGGTGCCCTGGCCGGAAGCAAACAAGACAACCCGTCCAAAAAGGATAGAACTTTTTGGACCAGTTTCGCGAGAAATCGCTTCTTCATAGCCCCATGAAGAAGCGATTTCTCGCGAAACAGGTCGGGCGGAACGTGTGGCACATCGGCATCACCCCCCTTTGACTACATCAGTTCTATCCTTTTTGGACGGGTTGTCTGGTTTGCTTCCGGCCAGAGCACCAGACTGAAAAGCTATTTAAGCACTGCTAAAATGTGAGTGTTTTCTTGTTGAGAACTTTGGGGGTTCTTTAGCTCAGTGAGACAAGTGCTTAAACCGTGGTAATAAAAAAAAAGGGTTTATATTTGCAAACCAAACCAAATAAAAACAACGCTTACTTCAGCATAGGGAAAATCATCAAAACAAAACAAAAGTCCTGTTTGTCTTCAGCACAAATGAAAAAGTCTGTTTTTTCTTCAGCACAGCAAACAAAACAAAATACAGGCACATACGGTTTGGCGAGTATCCCAGTCTCTCAGCAGATTACAACTTCTGCGGACACTTTTACTTCCACACTCCTCCACCCTCTGTCAGCACTTCCTCTCCTTTTAACTGACTTCCTGGAAGTGGTTAACCCCTTGTGTGCCTGAAGCCAGGGGTCAGAAGGGGAGGCTCTCTTCCCTCCCAATTGTTGCTTCAGAGCCTCCGAAATTCCTGACCCCCAAATAACATTAAGAGAAAAACAGAGAGGACCGTAAGCTCGTCCTCTCTGGATCCATTTTAACTTTCCGGAACCTCTCACCCCCTCTGAGTGACCTCCTGAACCAGTGTTTAAAGGGACCAGATTCCAAAAATTGGCGCTATGTAGCATCCATCCAGGACCCAACCCTGGCGTCCTGTACATTGTCTTATTTTAAATAAAATGTTATCCAATGGTTTTACACTATTGCGGCTCCCCTATGTTTTTCTCTACGGTACGTGGCATCTAAGGTTTTCTATTCATTGGAATGAGACGGTGACTGTCATCTTATTGTGGCCATCCAACCTTCAGCTCCCACCGGTTGAAATCTACATGCTACCTGGGGTCCTTTTTGATTAAGGGCCCGCTGGGAATCTGGTAAGATTCACTTACTCTAAACGGTGGAGGATTTCTTTCATTGAATCGTCACTTCGAATTGGTGTTTTAAATGTGGACTCTTTCTCTTCACTGGAAGTAGATATAGGTCAAAAGTGTTTCAAATGAAATGTGTACCTATAAACAGCGCTGTGAAATGTGTGCAAATCACTGTAAATAAACTTTTAACTTATGACAATGAACATAAATAAAAGTGAAACATGAAAAATAAATAAAATTACCAACATAAATAGTGTAGGCAATAATTATTTAAACAAAGAACCCGTGCACAAGAGAAAGGTGAAAAAAGTCCATAAGTTTCAGATAGTATATCTTCAAAGAAATCTTCAAAAACAATCTTCCACCACACCTCCAGTGTTCAGTGCATCTGTCACCCGTCAAAATGCTCACTCACCAAATAAAGATGCTGCACACTCTCGTGTGCAGGCAAACCAGCTTGTAACACCACAACTTCTCAAATTCACGATCCAAGGATGATCCACACCATTCCACATATAGTGAGATAAAAATGAAGCACAATAGTGTAATACCGTAAAAACACTTTTAATACACTAAAAAAGTGAACAAAAATACACTCACAAATGCCCGTGTAAAAACGGCATGGTATCACATCACTTGTCCAAGTAGCAATTTTCCAAAACGCACACAGCGGATGTACCATCCTTGTATACCATTATTCAGCATGAGGATGCGGCACTGGCACTCAACTGGGCACTCAGGAAAAGAGAGTACATTCCTTATGCTCAGAAAAGATTTTTGGGGCATGCCCTTGAGTTCTGCATGACGCATAATTATTTTTGGTTCAACGGGTTTTACTTCTCACAGCAGGTTGGCGTTGCCATGGGGGCTAAGTATGCCCCCAGTCTAGCCAACTTGTTTATGGCTGAGTGGGAGGATAGGTGCATTTTTTGGAATCGCAAACCCCAGCTAATTTTTTACCGCAGGTTCATTGATGACCTCCTGATCATTTGGGAGGGTTCAGTCAATGACGTTAAAACCTTTTTGGATCAGCTTAATGTTAATAACAATAATATCCGATTGGAATATAACATTAGTAAACACTTGATCAATTTCTTAGACGTCACACTAGAAAACTGTGGTAATAAATTAAAAACCAAAGTATTCTTCAAAACGACGGACCGCAATAGTTATCTATCAATCCAAAGTGGTCACCACCCATCTTGGATCAAAAACACACCGAAAGGTCAATTTCTGCGTGTCCGACGTAATTGTTCGGATGTAAATGATTACTTTGAACAAGCACGTGAATTGAGGAATAGATTTGTCCAGAAGGGGTATGATGAATCGAACTTAGATCAGGTTATCCAACAAGTATCTGAGATTCCAAGGGAGCAGGTGATTAAGAATAAAAAGGCACCTGAGAAGAATAAGGCTCAACATCAAATTAGCTTCCTGTCTGGATTTCATTTCCAGTATAAAGAGATTGAAAGCATTTTTCGAATGCACTGGCACATATTGACCAAAGATAGACATTTGTCTGAAATAATTCCGGAAGAACCACGGTTTATATACCGAAGGGCACCCAATTTTGGGGATCGGATTGTACAAAAAATACTGGATCCACCGATTCACCACATTAAGATTGATCTAAAAGGTTTTTTTCCATGTGGGAAGTGTATATGTTGCCGTACTGTAAAGACTCACAATAGAGGTAAAAATGAAGTAGTCGGCACAGATGGCAAAGTGTTTGATTTAAAGGAATTTACCACCTGTAATTCTTCGTATGTAGTTTACCTACTGTGGTGCCCATGTGGGTTACTCTATGTAGGAAGAACAAAGAGACTTCTACGTGTCCGTATAGCTGAACACCTTGCCAACATAAAGAAAGGGTTTAGGGACCACAGTGTTTCCATGCATTTTAGAAAGAAACATAATCAGGACCCTACCCTTGCCCAATTCTGTGGGATAGATTGTGTCTACGTGGCTTGGAGAGGATCAAATAGAGTTAGGGACCTCTCACAACGTGAGACCCAATGGATCTTTTTATTAAAGTGTCTCACACCTCGGGGATTAAATATAGAGGTAGACCTCAATTGTTTTATTAACAATTCATAAACATGGGGCTGTCTAGCCCACTGGTCTTGTGCTATGTAGTAATATTCTGCGTGACAGGGATTGAGATTATATACATGGCCAGTCAGTTTATCTAATCCAGAGTAAGAGCAATTTAAACATTGAGTTAACATACTGTTTGCAGGGCCCCCTCCATTTTATATATAATTTTAATTTTTATATATCATTTTAAGTTTCTATGAACATCTTTTTATTCTTAATTTATTTTATTTTCAATTGTTTCTAATATTCATCCATGCTTGTCTTTTATATTGTTTGAGTGATGTATATATGCCTTCGATAGTATATCATTTATAGATATTTGTATGTGCAGCAATGACCCGGTTGTAATGTAATTATATATTGTATGTTGGGGGCAATTTGGTTACGGGACACCCGCTATTAAGGAATATATTTTTCGAATACGATACCATCAATGCCTTTCCCTCATCCTTTCTGTATAATCCATACGGACACTACTGTGTTTTGGATAACAGGTGATATTTTATTTTTACAATGGCAAACGCCTTTACAACAACTAGTTGGTCATTCGCTGACAGCATGTCTTCACCGTCTGCTATTGGTGAAACCCTGCATCACTCACTCACGTGTGAAACGTGAACTGACGTCACTTCCGCCCTCACTACGCATCGCTATGCCTGCCCTCAGTTGTGGCGGCGTTTGCGGGCGATTGGCTGGAGGTGGCTTCCGTCGATCGACGTCACTTCCACCCTGTTAGAGGAACGAAGGGAGGAGTCCCCCGCCGTCATAGGAACAAACGGCGGCGTGTAACCAATAAGACGGGCTTGCTTAAATCAACACCCCTATTTTAGGGAAACACACTCATCCATCGACCAATCCCATGAATAAGTCGCTATCGACGAAACATGTCGGGGCGTGGCCTATGAGAGTGTGTCTGAACTAACGTGACACAAGTTTGAGCATCCCGAGTGTCGTTTGGAGTTTTTTGTTTACTTTGTTTCACTTACCAACTGATCCACCTAGTAACCTTCCTATCAGATCAAGCTGCGGAGCGGTGAGACTTCATAGACTTTCTAAATAGTTTAGTGGGGGTCCGCCGTGACCAAATTGCCAACCAAAGAGGACCTGTCACTCTGTGCGTTTTGGAAAATTGCTACTTGGACAAGTGATGTGATACCATGCCGTTTTTACACGGGCGTTTGTGAGTGTATTTTTGTTCACCTTTTTTAGTGTATTAAAAGTGTTTTTACGGTATTACACTATTGTGCTTCATTTTTATCCTCACTATATGTGGAATGGTGTGGATCATCCTTGGATCGTGAATTTGAGAAGTTGTGGTGTTACAAGCTGGTTTGCCTGCACACGAGAGTGTGCGGCATCTTTATTTGGTGAGTGAGCATTTTGACGGGTGACGGATGCACTGAACACTGGAGGTGTGGTGTGAAAAATAAAAGGAAAAAATTTTCCGCGCCAATAGCTCGATAAGTAGTGGACTGGTTACAATTAATAAAGATAAATATAGTGAGAATAACACACATATATATATATCTAGTCAAAGTTAAAAACCAAGTAGCACAAATGGAAAGAGAGTCTCTATTGATCAGCAAGCCAAAAAAAACCTTTGATGGTCAAATCGCCTTCATTACTGGTTTTAACCGACAATATCGACAGGTCGAAACTATTTTCAAAAAATATTGGCCACTTCTTCTAAAAGATCCAATTTTGAAATCCACTTTAACATCACGACCCAAGTTTGTCTATAGAAGGGCTCCAGGCCTTAGGAATCGAATCGCACGCAATGTCCCAGAGCCTCCAAAGAAAATGTCTACCTTTCTGGATGGCTCTGGTTTTCATCATTGCACTAGGTGCAAAGCATGCCAAATTACTAGAATACCAGGAGCACACTAAAAAAAGAACGCATTTTCAATCCAATGTAACTCAAGAAAACTTTAAAATTAAACCATTAATCACATGCAACTCGGACTACGTAACCAATGTTTTGGAGTGTCCCTGTTCTCTCCAGTACGTTGGTCGAACAACACGTAAGCTTCGAGTTCGCATAGGTGAACATTTGGCAAATATTAAAAAAGGGTTCATGAACCATAGTGTGTCAAGACATTTTAAGAAATGTCATGATAGTAATCCAAGCCTCTGTAAATTTTATGGTATAGATAAGATTTCAAACCATTGGAGAGGGACCCACATGAGAAGAAAGATTTCCCAGAATGAAACCATGTGGCTGTACAAAATGAGAAGTATGCAGCCGTATGGGCTCAATATCGAACTTGATCTGAATTGCTTCCTCTCCAATGAGTAATGACTCCACGACTACCCTGAGTTAAATACCACTAATAGAACCTTCTTTGGGCCACTCTGTCCATGTGGCTGGATGGTTCCTTAATTCTACTGTTAACATTAAATTTTTGTACATTATATCTTATTTGCTCTAATTTTAGTTTCGTGTATGTTGACCGACAACTAATTACCAAGCTACAATGGACTAAGTGGGTCCATTAATGTTGTCCATTCAACATATCCATTGTTAAATGGGTTTGCTAAGTTTTAAAAAACATTTATATAATAAACAAACATTTTTAGTTTCGTGTATGTTGACCTATAACAAAATTTTTTTTTAAGAAAAGGGATTTTTTTAGTTTTGTGTATGTTGACCCCCAACTAAATATCCAATGGACCTAGCAGGTTTATTTAGTGTTGTTTATTAAACATATCTATCGGAAACTTTTTCACGCTGGCCCTCAACAAGATTCATATATATATTCATCCAAGGTGTTTTTTTGTGAATAATTTAACAGACCGTATCATTTTGTTATACTCATGCATTATCGACATCCTTGGGTTAGATATACTATCATTTTCCACACCTGTGTAATCTATTCATTATGCCACTGGTCTCCAGTTAGAAACAATAGAGGTTTGTGAATGGAGACCAAGCCTGATTTAGATTTGGTTTAGATTTTTGGTTTAGAATCAATATTTACAGTCATTGTATTTAAATGTCTTTTTGCATTGTAAACCTAAGCCGTTACTGAGATTGCAGAGGCAAATTAGCTGTACCCGTTGCATATACACAAGGTTTTTTGAATTTTTCATTTGCTTTGTTCCCGGACTTCCTGTCCGCGTCTCAGCATAAAAGACGTGACCTCCAGTGACCAGGCACGCCCCCCTGAAGACGTTATCCATACGAAACGTACGTCGGTCGGCGCAGCCTGGTCACATGCACACCTTGGGCCAGATTCAGCAAAGGTTACGCTGGCGGATCGAGTGATCCGCCAGCGTAACAGTGGCTTTGAGCCGGCGTTTCTGTTTTCTGTAACCAGAAAACAAGAAACGCCGGGTTGAAGTTCCGATGCGGTGAGCGTAACTGAGTTTCGCCATCGCATCGTTACTTCAACTTAAAAATGGCGCCGGGGGCGTTCCCGCCGATTTACGCTCAAAAAATATGTTAATGAGCGGAAATCGGCAATTCACGATCGAAATCCGGCGCGACGCAGTGACGTTACGACGTTTCCGGACGGGATACGCGGCGCATAGTTATACCTACATGGGGCTGGCGTATCCTATGTTAGGTATAGGCGTCGTCATCGCGTCGGGAAAAAAAACAAAAACGTCGCTTGCGTAAAACGGTCATGAATGGGAATGTGACGTCATTGACGTTCATTCACAGATTTTGGAGCATGCGCACGGGGATGTTTTGACACTCGACGCATGCGCAGTACGTCGGCGGCGGGATCGCGCGTAGTTAGCATACTACACGCCCCGTACCCGCCCAATTTGAATTCCGCCGGCTCATTTGTGATGCGCTGCCGCAACTTTAGGAGCAAGTGCTTCATGAATGACAGCACTTGCTCCTAAAAAATCGGCAGCGCAACGCAAATGAGAAGCGTTACTCCAGAGCAAAGATGCTCTGGACTACGTGAATCTGGCCCTATGTGTCCTTTCTCCCGGCGTCTGTCGCAGAGACGTACCAAGAGTTGTCATAACACGTATCCTCGAGTTACGGAGTTTATGTATACAGCCACGGTCCTCTGAGGAACTACTGCTCTTTAACGCAACACAGCGAGGCCGCCACACGTGAGTGCGCCATCTGACCCCCAGCTTGTTGATTGCCTGCAGCCTCAGTGCCGGGATAGGGCACTGTTTTTTGTAAGTAGCCATTTGGCTTGTTTTTGTTTTTATTCCATTTTTAAATTAAATTGATCGCGCTATGGGAGCTATTTCTCTGTTCATTTATTCCATGTACATCTCTATGGAGTGAAAACCCCCCTTCTTTTTTGCTTGGTGGTGAAGAATTTCTTCCAAATGAATGCAGGCATAATCCTGCATAAAGCGAGATTGACCTTCTTTTTGGTAAGAGGTCATGACCATCTGGTAAGCGGATTCTTTTTTATGAGCACGATTGGGGTGATTCAATCTGCCTGGTGAAGGAATTGTGGATTTTCTTTGAAGAAGTTCTCCTTTTTATGTTTCACCTCTCCTCCCTTTGGATTTTAAGGACTGCACTGTTTGGTCATTATCAGAACACGTTATATGACGCACTAGTTACCTTTATTGGTTCCAACATTGTATAGCACAATTTGATTTCATCGCTTCACCTTATTTATACATTTTTGGGTTATATATTACTTATCTTATATCATCGTTTATAGATTTATTCTCAGTGGTTTGTAGTATAATCACCCATTTACCCCAGCGCCCTCTATTTTTTCTTTATCACTGGAGGTGTGGTGGAAGATTGTTTTTGAAGATTTCTTTGAAGATATACTATCTAAAACTTACGGACTTTTTTCACCTTTCTCTTGTGCACGGGTTCTTTGTTTAAATAATTATTGCCTACACTATTTATGTTGGTAATTTTATTTATTTTTCATGTTTCACTTTTATTTATGTTCATTGTCATAAGTTAAAAGTTTATTTACAGTGATTTGCACACATTTCACAGCGCTGTTTATAGGTACACATTTCATTTGAAACACTTTTGACCTATATCTACTTCCATATATTTTTCATTTAAAACAGCTGCTAGGCACATCTTTTCCAGCGCAGCGGAGGTTAAGTCTTAGGGGGCGGTTCATTAAGATTTTTCCTACAGTGTTTTCTCTTTCTCTTCACTGGTGAAAGAATTCACTACTTGTATTTTTAAGGGCTTTTTTTATTTTTTTTCAATAATGTTATATCAACTTATGTCAAGCTACTGACTCTCATGCGATTCTGTTGTAGACATATATGCTGATCATGTTTAGCACAACTTGTTTTTTTTTCCTACTAGTTTAAAGGAACCTATTTAGAAAATATAAAAAACGATCCTTTACAACCTCTTTAATTCGTAGGACGCACCTGGAAATTCTGGAAGAGTGGGATTCACTTGGAAGAGCGAGGCATCATGGCGGGCTGTTGTTCTTTCCACCTCCCCCACTCTGCTACTGAAGGCATGAATGTCTTCCCGCAAGTCAGAGATGTCTGCCGAGAGTGTAGTTTTAATGTCTGCTGCGATCTCATGGAGATCATTAGAACTGGGCGCAGACGTTTTCCTTGTATCCGCGACGGTGCTGTTTCTGCCTTGTGCTGGGAGAGTGAGATCTCCGTGAAGAGGCCTGTTTTTTAGACATGGCGCTCTTTTGTATTTGGTGGATAAAAATTGTGTAGCGCTAAGTATAGACATATATAAAATAAAATAAGTCCATATATTGTATAAAGTATCGGTGAATCGTGAATGAAATCAATAGACACCGGATAGAAAGAAAGTGTCCACACCAAAAACACTGTAATAAGTGTCCAATGATAATCGACAAAAAGAAGGTGCTCTGTGTAGGCAAAAAATGTCCTTAAATGGTATATTGCTTGGTGACAATAGGAGAGAAGACCTTCACCCACTGAAAGAATGGAGGCTTACCGGATTGACTGGACTCTACAAGCAGTATAGACTTGAGAGTCATATGAGCTTTGGAACATCCAACACTGGTCAGGGCCTCATCAAGGTGCAGGAAACAGAGATGTACATCTACGCTATGGTATGGGAGTAAACTTTTGCTGTTCAAGGCTTGACACTCCGTGAATGTATATGAGGAAACGTTTTGGAGGAAAAGAAGGAGCAATATAGTGTAATAACGTCAAGGTAAATAAAAAATGTAATAAGTATTGCACTTACATAAATTCAGGATAAAAAAGCACTTGTAATCATAGCGTGGCGACGGTAGAGTCTTTTCTCTGACGCGTTTCGTGTGCAAACACGTTATCAAAGGGTGTTAGTCCACCATAGCCACTCGAAGTATATATATACAGTGTGTGGTCCCCTGATGAGAATCACACTCACTTCCCGTGCAGCGTCAATTACAGGCCAACTTCCGGGTTACAGCCAAAATGGCGCCCGGGCTTGAGTTCCAAGCCTTGATATGGGTAATCTAAAATGGCGCCGGAAACTGGAAGTGTCGTCGGTGAACAAGACGTTCACCCGTCTAATCTTGCTAGATTTTTATATTTTTATATTTGTATTGTGGGGGCAATATAAAAAGGACCGATTATGAATGGTAGATGTCATATTAACCGGAGAGCCACAATGAAAACAGCCATACAAATGTGGCTCAACCGGATGATTCCCACAATAACAATGGCATCGCAGTGTGTTCTGCATCACGTGTAGGACGTCCACAGTGGGGTGGGTGTAGGACATCACCGTAAAACGTCATGACGCGGCGGCGTAGATAGTACAGCCGCGCGCATGACAGAGAACGAGCCTCACGTGCGTTCCACGGGTCGGAAGATGCGCTCCATCATGACGCAGCAACGTGCATGACGGAGGGCGGGCCCAGCCTGCAATCCACCTATCGCAAGATGCGCATAGCACGTCATGGCCAGCGTGCGTTCCACAGGTCACATGGTGCGCTCCATCGTGTGCGCATCACACAGCGCACACGGAGGCGCAATGACATATTTAACAAATGAATCAGGGGGAGAGCACGGTCCAAAAAAACAAAACAGCAATATTGAATATAATTTAAAATATATGTGTAAACAGACAACTCACACGAGCTGTAGGCTATAATGAATGGATGATACTATAAAGGTTAAATGGATGGCCGGTACCATACTGATAGTAGGGACACGATTCAGAATGGTACCAAAAATTGACATTGGAGGCAAAGAGTGGAGAACATGCCTCAATACTAACTAGAACCTCTATGTGTAGAAGTATATATTAAAAGTAAAAAAACTGAAATAGTTAGTACAATCAAATGCATGAACCGGAAAGTAAGTGTGACTCTCAACGGGGGCACCACACGCAAATATTTTCTAGACATGATAGAAGTGATGTACAGTCAATATGAATGTCTATACAAAAGTACATACAAAATTGTTTTGTACAATAAATAAAAAAGTAAAAAATCGCAATGAGAGACAATAGACAATAGAATGAAAAGTAAAAAATGAACACTATAAAGCATAGCAAATTAAAAATTAATATGATTGATGGATGTCATTAATATGATTGATGGATGTCACACATTTAAGATTTATCGATAAAAGAATTAATATCCCAATCTACATTCAGGCTTAATGGGCGGTGAGACTGGAGTTCAAAAATCCAGAATGTCTCGAGGCGTGAAACGCCCCTGGTTTTAGCTCCGCCCCTCCATGGAGCCTCATATCTGTCAATAATTAGAAATTGGGATCCAGTAGGGTCTTTGTTGTGACATTGTTTGTAATGCCTAGGGACGGAGTGGTTAACATCACCACTTTTAATTAAGGCGATGTGTTCACCAACTCTTATCGAGAAAGATCTGATCGTGCGGCCAACATATTGTTTGCCGCAAGGGCACGTAATGAGATATACTATATAGCTTGTTTCGCATGTACAAAACTGTTTTATAGTGTACTGTTTATGTGTGACCGTAGAGGAAAATTGTGTGACCTTTCGTTGTCCTAATGTGTTGTGTTGACACACTTTGCATTTTTTGCAAGGAAAAAAACCGACAAGTTGGTGAAAACATTTTTTTTTTTTTCGGGGGATCAATGATATTGGGAGCAATACGATTATGTAGTGATGGTGCTCCTCTAAAGACTACCTTTGCCCGTTCTGGGAGTATAGAATTAAGTACGTTATCATTCCTTAGAATGTCCCAGTGTTTATTAATAATATTCACCACCTGTTTGTGTTGGATGGAAAACGACGTAGTCATGGCAAATTTTAAGTTCTCATCTGCAGGAGGCTTGGGTTTGATTGTAACTAATGATGATCTATCGAGAGTAAGTGCTCTTTGTATTTCAGAGTTCACTGCGTCCGTTGCGTAGCCTTTTTCAACAAACCTCTGCTTCAGCATTGCTGCCTGGGTTAGAAAAGATGCAGTATCTGTGCAGTTTCTACGGAGCCTATAGAACGGACTTCGAGGTACAGATCTAAGCCACGAGCTGTGGTGACAACTGTCAGTGGGGATAAAACCATTTCTGTCAGTTGGTTTAAAATATGTCTTAAAATTACATTTGCGGTTAGCCAATTCAATTTCTAGGTCGAGGAAATGTATCTTGGTGTTACTATACTCAAATGTGAGTGATATCCCCCTGTCATTCAGATTGAGGTCATCAAAGAAGGACTGCAACGAATCAGAACTGCCATTCCACAGGAGGAGGATGTCGTCTATGTACCTGGCCCACAGGACAAGAGATGGATTGTTCTGTGTATAGACGACATCCTCCTCCCATTTGGCCATAAACAGGTTCACGAGACTGGGTGGAACTTGGCCCCCATCGCTACACCTTTTTGTTGGAGTTAGTAGCATTGGTTGAACCAAAAATAATTGTGCTTGGTCGCAAACTCCAATAACTCTACGATGTAATCACTTTGAAATGAGGCAAGGGTAGGTTCTTTATTTAGAAAGTATTGTACTGCTGAGATGCCAAGATGGTGAGGGATACATGTGTAGAGGGAGGCCACATCTGCAGTGGCCAATATGTAGTCTCCCTTTACTTCTAATTTCTCCAATAGCCGTATTGTATCACCAGTATCCTTAAGATACGATGGAGTTTTCCTGACCAGAGGCTGTAGGTAGTGATCTATGTACTGACCTATGCGTGCTGTGACAGAATCGATACCGCTGACTATTGGCCTCCCAGGCGGTTGGGTGGGATGTTTATGTATCTTAGGCAGATAGTAAATTGTGGGTATACGTGGTGCTTTTGGCACCAAAAAAGCCTTTTCTTTTTTATTTAGAATTTTCATGTCAAAACCTTTATTGACTAAGGTTAGTAGCTGTTTTTTGTAGGTATTGGTAGGATTGCTAGGGATCTCTTTATAAGTGTCTGGTTCCTTGAGTATCCGTTGCATCTTGGTTTCATATTGGGATTTATCTAAAATCACAATACCCCCGCCCTTGTCGGCGGGGCGTATGACCAGATCTTTTCGATCACACAAAGATTTCAACCCAGACTTTGATAGGTTGGGTATATATGGTGTCTTAACGGATAGTTTAGACCGATCACTTAGGACGCATTCCCTAAAAATCCTAACAGCTGGTGCCACTGTTACAGGAGGATTGTAAAGGGAGGGATTAGAAAGTCCAGAGTGTACCGTGCCAGATGTTGCTGCACGGTCCATGTATCTTTGTGTGTTAGAACTTAAATACCTTTGTATATTGATCTTACGTATGTATTTTTGTATGTCTATAAAGGTCCCAAACTTGCTTAATTGCTTAGGTGGAGCATATTTGAGACCTTTATCTAATATCGATTGCTCGTCACGTGTGAGTGTCTTAGTGCTGAGGTTAAAAACGCCCTGACATTTTATACTCTCCTTCTCTTTCCTCTTCTGGATTCTCCGCCCGCCTCTGCAACCTCTCTTGGGTTTGGACCTTTCTTTGAGAAATGGTCCTTGTGAAAACCCCGTTCACCATATGTATCTGATCTCTCTTGGTAATATGGGGTTTGCTCATAATCATTCTTCCCATAGTGATAGGAGTCATGGTCACGTTTTTGTTCTCTTAAAGGAGAAAACCTGTTGTGTGTTGAAACGGAGGGTGCATATTGTGGGTGGGAATATTGAGGATATGTTTCATAATATTCTCTATATGGACCTGGTGAGGCATAGCTGTCTCGTCCATACTGAAAACGGGGTAGGTTATGTTGAGAACTTCCCCTAGGTTGGCCTCTTCCCCCGCGTTTTCCACTGTTACCCCTTCCTCTGGTATGATTTCTAGGAGTGCGGGGACTGGGGTGTGGGGGTCTTAACTGGGAAGGCGGTATGACTTTTAGAGTGTCAGTGCCTGCTTTTATTAAATGGTTGGACCCAAACTGGGCAGTCATGCTTCCGGGAACCATAGAAGGAATTGGAAGAGATGGTAATCCAGACCCAATGGCAGGGGTCGTATCCATTGACGGAGCGGATGTGGTGGATGTGACAGACTTTTGCCAAACAAAAACACAATTGTTTTTATATAGTCGCCTACATCGCGGGAGTATTTTTTATGTTTTTTAATTCGCTGATCACGGTCCTCCTTTTCCAGATGGTTCTGAAGGCTGGATGAGAGAGAACTGTATTCCAGCAAATTTTTGTGTGTGGAGAGTTTGTCTTTTATTTCTTTGATCTCTGTATCGAAGGAAAGCAATCTGTTCCTTTTCTTAGAGACAAGAAAACTCAAAAAGTTGACTCCTGCTTCATTAAAATATTTAAACCAGGCGCTAATTTCAGAATCACCTTCTTGTGGATGCACATCCCAACGAAGGCTACGTGGAACCATACCCTCGGAAATGTACTGTTCCAAAAAAACAATGTCCCATAGGACGTGTAATTCAGATGTCATGATATTTTTGAGTCTTAAAAACAGTCCCCCCAACTCAGTATCGTTACCAGTGCTGGTGAAAACACCCTCGGTGTTGACAGTCCTTGATGCCCTATAATCAAAGACATCCATTGTGATGTGTCTATAGACACAGGATAGGACTGTATAGCTGCGGCGATATTGGTGTTTCAATAGATAACAATAAATGGATAGGTTGGGTAAATACCGCGCTGCTAAGATGGCATATAGTAAGCTGCTAAACACGGCTAATAGAAAACAATAAGCAAAAAAATACAGTGGATAAAAATTGTGTAGCGCTAAGTATAGACATATATAAAATAAAATAAGTCCATATATTGTATAAAGTATCGGTGAATCGTGAATGAAATCAATAGACAGCGGATAGAAAGAAAGTGCTCTTTTGTATTTGCATGTGAAATAACTCTGGGATATTATCGCTCAGCTGGGTTCCCTGGTCTCGGGATGAGCAGAACCTGTTAGCGGAGGCACTGTAGTGTGTTCTTACCAAATTCTGTGGTTAGTACCTGTCTGGGCTATTGCTGCACCTTGTGGTGTCAGAGCTCTGAGACTAAGCAGATATCTCAGAACCAGGACCAGGACCACACCGCCCCCCCCCCCGCCCCGCCCCCCAGTTTTTTAAAACAAACTATTTAAGCACCTCCATTTTTTGGATCATCTAAAATCATATATTTAAAGCGTAAAAACGGGGGCGGAGCTTGGCGCGGACCGGAATGGCCGCATGAGAACAGAGCTCCGGCGAAAACGGGGACACAGCGGCTAAATACAGCCCAAGCAGCAGCAAACAAAGGCACACTGACCCAGCGATCCAGCCCTGCTGATCACCCCGCACATGCCCAACAAGCGGAGAGGTCTCCCTCGTCCTCAAAAGCTGACGAAATTCTTTGCATGGGAGCAGAGGCAAGATGGCGCCGACTCCCCCGGGGCCGTCCGCAGCAAGCACTCCACAGGATTCCCACGATAAGGCCAAAACAACAAAACGGACCTCCCCAGCAGCTAGAAAGCAATCCCCTACGTCCTCCTCAGCCTCGGGGAGCCCGGAGAAGGAGTCGCGGGCCCAAGCTGGATGGCGGGAATCGCGCAAAGGAGGTTAGTGGGGGCCTAGATTCTGGGGATGACACCAGGGAACTCCCTGACTCGATAGATTGCTTCCCTACTAGCAACCGACCGGTGCTTGACACCGTCCTCAAGGACATGCTGGTCTCCCTTAGGAGTTCACGTCCATAGCGACATGCTGACATGTGTGAAACAGTTTGGAACTGAGCTACAGGCTGTGTCAGCTAGGGTAGAGCATGTGGAGACTAAAATGGGAGAATACGCCACTACATTATAGTCTAGTGGACGCCCCATGACGCCAGAGAAGAGGAGATGGAAGGGGTTAAAGCAAAAATAGCTGACATCGAAGATAGATCCAGGAGAAATAATTTCAAAATTAGGGGTGGGTCCTGAGAGCGTCCCTCAGACGGATCTGCAAAATCATGTCACTCTCATAATTACCTCAATCCTGCCTGATCTATCAACAATGGATGTCACTATAGATAGGATCCACAGGCTGCCCAAAACCCTCTCACCTCCCTGACAATATACCCAGGGACATCATCTTACGCCTGCACTTCTACCACATCAAAGACCGCTTTATGAGAGCAGTACGTAATAAAGATCAGGTGCCTGAACAGTACAAGGACCTGCAGTTTTTTGCGGACCTGTCCCAGTTCACGCTGCAGAAAAGGCGCAACTTGAATACCATCTGCAAGGCATTACGCAATCACAATATTGCATACAAATGGGGGTTTCCAACTAAACTTGTAATAACCCACAAAGGGAAAGATTTCAATGTGGATTCCCTCCCTAAAGGATTGGAGTTGCTTAAATCCTGGGGCATCATCCCTGAGGCTGCCACGAGAGGCTTGTCTGACGGAAGTCCACACCGAGTTCGAGATGATTGGCAGCTTGTGAACACCAAAAATGCCCGCTCACCACCGTTAATATGCCCGCTGGCTGCACAAATAATACAAGTAGGATTACGGCTGTGATCCCTGTTGAGGAGTTCATTTAGTTTGTTTTTTTTCAAGCTAGACTCTTTTCCCTGTTTCTACCTAGCGTTTGTTTACGCTTCACCCAGGTCTCCAAGACCTATTCAGGTTCTTATGTGTTTTTCTCTATTGAAGACGTTTCAACTGTGTTTTTTCTTTTTTTTTGTTTGGAGCCTTTTTTCTTGTAGCTGGATATGCTACTCCTTCCTGAGCCACGGAGGACCCTCTCTACACACATGTGCCTTCTATCTGCCGGATGTCTCTTCCTGCCGAAATACAGCTATCGAAAACTGTGAGTGATAGTATGTAATATTTTCCTTGCCTTACCTCTAACCACACGCCATCATGCCTGTCACATTTCTAACTATTAACGCCAAGGGTTTAAATCACCCGGCGAAAAGGAAATCCTTGTGGCAAGAGGCGATCCAGCACAAGGGGGATGTCCTCTGTGCACAGGAAACTCACTTCCATGAGCAGAAAATGCCACGGTGCTCACACCCCAAGTTTCCACATGTATTCACAGCAAGCACGTCGGCCAAGAAAAGGGGGGTATTGACTGCTATTAGGGACACTGTGGCATTTACCAAGCACAATGAGATGGTTGATCCTATGGGTCGATTCCATATTCTAGTATGTGACTTGAACTCAACCCCATACACTATTGTCAACCTATATGCGCCTAACAAGCACCAGATTAGATTTCTACACCAGGTCCTCAGGAAAGCTAAGCAAATGCAGAAAGGCTACCTTCTACTATGCGGGGACTTTAACCTCCCTCCTGATGCGTCGATGGACTCCGACATCTCATTCCATCAGGCACCGTCTATCGCTACAACCAGGTACTCCAACGCGCAAGACCTATATGATGCTTGGAGGTGCCTCAATGGGTCGGAGAAAAGGATTATTCTTTCTTTTCAGCATGCCACAGGGTCTATACTAGATTGGACCTTTTTATCACCGACAGATGGTTTACTGCCTAAAATATCCGCATCTAAAATCAATGACATCACCTGGTCGGGACCATGCCTCGGTGACACTATCGGTGGAGGATTCGCCAGGCGTGAATACTTGTTTCGTCTGGCGGTCCAACTCGAGGTTGATCCAGGCTGGCGAATCCAAGGCCCAATTGCAGGGAGAGATCTCCAATTTTTTCTCGTTACAATGCTGACTCTGTTTCTGATCCGATGGTTCTTTGGAACGCCCATAAGGCATACATGAGAGGAGTTATGATAAAAATGGGTGCAGGGGTTAAGAGAAGGAGGGGGACAGCGTATACATGACCTACTTTCCCAGATCCACCTGTTGGAGTCCAAAACAAACAACATACCACCCCAACATTATCTAACCAATTACTACAACTTAGGTATGATCTGCGCATGGTGTTGCTGGACGACTTCGACCTAGCGAAATAAGCGCCTGAAAATGTCATATTATGTTAGCGGCACAACAAGGCCGGAAAATTGCTAGCCAACCGTCTCAGGGGAATTCGGTACAAGTCCAAAATACCTTATATTTTACATCCAATCAAATCTCGGGAGTCAAATTGTTCCACCACAAGCCATTGCAGATGCTTTTAGTTGTTACTACAACTCCTTATATAATTTGAGGGAGGACCGAGTCCACGGTTCAGCCCACTGAGCATATGATATCAAGTTTTCTTGCTAAGGTCAATCTCCCTACAGTATCACCAACTCAACTGGAGGGGGCTCAACCTACCCTTTACGGTCCCTGAAATTGTTAATTAAGGCTATAGAATCTCTCCCAATCAATAAATCTCCCGGCCCTGACGGGTTCATAGGGGAGTATTACAAGGCTTTTAAATCCGAATTAGCCCCCTATCTGTCTAATGTCTACAATACCGCGCTGTCTCCTCCTCCTCTTTTCCCTTCCGAAATGTTGTCGGCTCTTATAGTGGCCCTTCCGAAACCAGGGAAAAACCCAGATGTGCCACAGAACTTCAGGCCGATCTCACTTCTGAACAACGACCTGAAGCTCTATGCTAGGCTTATAGCTAATAGGCTGGTTGATTTACTGCCGTCCCTGATCCATATGGACCAGTCGGGGTTCACAAAGGGCAGGCAAACTGCGGACGACGAAACCGCCTGATAAATATCATACACAGAGCTAACATAACCAAAACGCCTTCTCTGCTCCTTGCTTGGTAGATGCAGAGAAGGCGTTTGATAGGATTCACTGGGGGTACCTGGCGAAAGTCCTCTCCAAAATTTGGGTTTGCGGGGCGAGATCCACTCAGCAATAATGCGCTTTATACTTTATACGAACCCCTCGGCTCAGGTTATATATATACCGGGCATGCTATCCTCCCCCTTCAATATTTCTAACGGCACTCGCCAGGGTTGTCCACTCTCCCCACTTATATTCAACTTACTTATGGAACCTTTAGCCTCGTACATTCGATCCCACCCACTGATCAAGGGGTTCAGAAGCGGTAACTCACTCCACACAATAAGTCTCTTTGCGGATGACATCATCCGGATGCTCACAGACGTTGAATCCTCCCTGACTCTCCGTACATGAGTCACTGCAATTGTTCTCAAAGGTGTCCTATTATAAAGTTAATGATACCAAGTCCTACATCCTGGGCATGAATGTCCCTCCAGGGGTTCAACATTCTTTGAGCCAAAATTCCCTTACATCTGGAAAGACAAAGGAATTTCCTACTTAGGGATAAACCCTAACGCCCCATACCTCTGAACTAGTTAGAGAAAACTACTACCCTTTATTACAAAAGCTCCCCCCTAAGCTGGCAACTTGGCCAAGTTCGAGCTCTCCTGGTCGGGTAGGCTGGCAGCCTTTAAAATGCAGATCCTTCCCCAACTCATTTATATTTTTAGAACCCTGCCGATTCCGGTCCCATCCTCCTTTTTTCCTCACTTCAATCCCTAATCAACCGTTATTTGTGGGGGGGAAAACGGGCCCGCTGTGCATTTAGCAGGATAGTGAAACATAGGTTAGCAGGGGGGATAGGTCATACCCATATTAGGGATTATCATGTGGCATCCATCCTTGCTCAGCTGAAAGGTTGGTTTCCCTCTTCAACACCCACTCTATGGTCCCAATTGGAAAGCCACCAAGTACCGGGTGGAAATCTCTATAACTACTTGTTGGCCAGTGCCTCACTTCCCCGCCCCACCTCCGGATCTAGTCCTACAATTCAGAGTACCGTTGCCGCCTGGCGGCTACTTATATATCCCACCCATTCCCCTCACACAAACTTTCTCCCCTGAAACTTCCGGTTTCAGCCCTGCCGCTGTTCATACCTGGTCTATCCACCTCTAAATTGGGGAAGGGGGGGCGACTTGTCTATTGAAGATTTACACGTGGGTCCCGCTCTTAAAACCTTTCGAACTTTGCAGCTGGAGTTATCTCTCCCTGCAAAAGAGCAATACAGATATTTACAAATTTGCCATTTTCTGGGGGATTCACTGGAGCTTCCATCCAACTTCCATGGCAAATTCCCCAGTACTTATTCTCCAAAATCCCACAACATTAAAAGGTATTTCATTGTTCTATTCCCTTCTACAAAACAAATGTGCATTCCAGAAGACGCTCTCTATGCCGTGCGTGGGAGAAGGATTTTGGTAGGGTATACCCGGAGGAAACAGTGGCAGAGGGCACTTAGGGACACATACGCTTCCACTAGAAGCGCCAACCTATGGGAACTGTTTCAAAAAACTCCTCTTACGTTGGTACCTTACCCCCTATCGCATCTCCCGGTTTGCCCCTGGCGGTTTCTTCCATGTGTTGGAGGTTGTGCGGAAATACTGGCACACTGTATCATCTACTATGGACGTGCCCTGGGATTCTCCACTACTGGAATCTGTATTTAAATGGATTGATCAAGTGTTGGGTACCTCCATGTCCCCCTCCCCAGGAATGGCGCTATTATCCTTGGGAATAGATCTAGTACCACACCATCTGAGACCCTTGTTGTCCCATATGCTAATGGCAGCTAGACTGTCCTTGGTCAGGCACTGGAGGAGCGTGACTCCTCCAGGACTAACCGAAACAATACAAATAGTCCACACTCATGGCACTTATGAGCGACTATTTGCCTTGAGTACTGGAGGCAGATCTAATGTCGACAAACACTGGGATCCCTGGATTAAGTGGTACCATTCTGGGGTCTAATTGTAACAAGCTCTGATTACTCCCATCAATAGCACATGACCATTTAACTCAATTTTGGCTCCTTTGTTTTCTTGTTTTTCTCTCTTTTTTTTTTTTTTTTTAGGTTTTATTATTATTTGTTTATATAGTTCTTCTATTTCCGTTTAATTCCTGTTTACTCTTATTCCTTACCACCTAGATCGGTAGCGTTTTCACTAGCAAATGATGTTATTGTTTCACAGTATGGCATACAATGAGCTATTACCTCTTAAACAATGCTCCATGAAGTGAACTGTATGACTACATACCCTTCCATGTTGTTTTCTGCACTCTACAATCACGGTCAGGGCTATACTACTTCGTATTGTGATGTAGGTTGATAATTCTTTGTCGATACATGCTATGTGATCTCCACATTGTGTTAATTCTTTGTATCTTGTGAAATCTTAATAAAAAAGATTGAAATTAAAGCGTAAAAACATTTTTTTTAAATAAATTTAAAAGCGCCCAAGATGTCTTAAGAATGAAAATACTGTGCCGTTTCCTATTGGTTCATCCCAATATCCTTCAACAGACCATGGCTCACAGTAGACGCAGAGACTGCCAACCACGTTACTATGATCTGCATCATTCAGCACTGCCAACTGCTGGAGAAAACAAAGGAGGAACGGGGCCCTGCAAGTCATGTGACCAGCCAAGAGACAGCCGAAAAAAGGTACGAATACTGAGAGAATAAAAGCATTAAGTTGGTAGGATCATAAAGTTGAACTTTAAACATTTCAAACAAGGAAGACAAAATGACAGACAGGCTACAAAACATACCAAACAAAAAAAAAAAGGCTAACAGCCTACAGAATAGGATATTAGAAAAGCCACCTAAAACTAACTTGGGCTTTTCTAGGCAACAAGTAAAAAAGTGTTCATTGAGCTAACTAGGCAAACGTAAGAGGGATCACTCATTTTACCTTTTCCTCCATTTTTTGCCAGGGGTAGACATACAAAAACCATGACCGAGGGACTAAGGGGACTGTTTACATGAGACGCAGGTGTGGCAGCTGTTCAATTCTAGAGCAAGGGAGAAGTTAGAGGCTTTCTTCATGATGCCCCAACCATCCTTCCAGTTGGCACTATTCAGGGGGTGTTGGTCAGGGAGCACTTCTTGCCTTATTATTGCTGAGATGGACGAAAGCTTCTCCTATTTCCCCTTCATGCCACTTTGGCATAAAGTGAAGAGAGTGTTTGTTGACCCACTCTAGTTGCATATAAGAGAAGAGTATCATGATGTGAAAGAGCATGCATCAACTTTCACCCTCTGAAGGCCCCCGTATATATGCTTTCTCCTTCCCTTCCATTGTTCTACAAATCAGACTTTGAAAATACAAAAACACAAAATGTCCCCTAAATATGTAGGCGATTATAATGTACCATCAACACCCCCCCCCCCCGAACCCTAAACATGTATGTCACGCATTCCAGAAGGCTTCAGAGCAACATCCAGCTCACTTTGCGATGCATCACATCAGTGAGCTGGCTGCAAGAACTACGAAGAGACAGCTGGCCCACTGATGTCGTCAGAAAAGGAGATAACAGAGCAGGACCTTGGGTGGCAGTGAAGCGGCAGGTTACACCAGACAACTCCCGATTCGCTGAGTGTGTGAATACATTTAAGTAAGCAGGGGGAAAAAACATAAAAAAGGGGAATGAAGTTCTTTTAATGAAGAATGGGTAGCAAACATTGTTCTTACACAGGCAACCTTTGCCAACTGTGTAGACAATAGTTATATGCACCCAATTCCTTTCTACCTTTTTAATGACCAATTATGTTCACACTTCCAAGGCAGGTGTGAGTCTGATTGGTGACTTTTAGAAATGCCTTAGCATTTCCTTTAATTTATGAAGCTTTCAGAATGGGAAAGACAGAAAGAAGTCTCTAGTTTCTTCTAATTTAGGAATTTCCTTCCTACATCACAGATATGTTTCCAAGGTCATGAGATTACTGACAGATGGAACTGCTGTGGACTTAGATTAACAGTAATAAAAAAAAAAAAACACTATGGGCCAGATTCAGGTAGAGTTAGGCTGAAGTATCAGTGATACGCCAGCATAACTCTCACTTTGAGCTGGCTTATCTGTTTTCTGTAAGCAGAAAACAAGATACGCCGGGTTGGAGTTCCTATACGAGCGGTGTAATTGTATTTCGCCGTCGTATCGGAACTGCAATTTAAAAAATGGCGATCGAGACGTTCCCGCTGATTAACGCTGAGAATATGTTAATCAGCGAGAAACAGAAATTCACGATCGTACGCGGGCCCGACGCAGTGACTTTCCGACGTTTCCGTAAGCGATACGCGGCGTAAAGAAAAACATGCCCCCTAGGTGGAGTATCCTATGTTAAGTATGGCCGTCGTCATCGCGTCGAATTTAAAAAGTTTAGTGTCGTTTGCGTAAAACGTCCGTGAATGGGGATTGACGTCATTGACGTTCACTGACAGAATTTGGAGCATGCGCACTGACAGTCGACGCATGCGCAATACGTTCGCCGCGGGATTGCGCCTAGTTTAAATAATACACGCCCCCTACCCGCCCAATTTGAATTCCGCCGGCTCATTTTCGCTACGCCGCCGCAACTTTAGGAGCAAGTGCTATGTGAATAACAGTACTTGCTCCTAAAGCTTTGACGGAGTAACGTAAATGACAAACGTTACTCCAACATAAAGATCCGCTCTCCTACCTGAATCTGGCCCTATATGGCCAAACATTATTTACACCTGACCATCACACCTACATGCATTTGCTAGACATCCAAATAAAAAACTATGAGCATTAATATGGAGTTACCACCTTCAGACACTTTTATGGCTATAACAGCTATCACTCTTCAGGGAAGGCTGTACACAAAATGTTGTAGTGTGTCTGAGGGAATGTGTGTCTATTACATTAAAAGAGCATTCATGCAGTCAGGTACTGATTTTTTAGATGCAACATACAGGTGTTCAGGGTAGGGGTGACGTCAGAGCTCTGTGCAGGCCACCCTAGTTTCTTAACACCAAATTCTTCAAATCATGTAATTTTGGAGCTGGCATACACGTATCGAAGGATCAATCCCTCGAAACACGTAAACTAGATTGGGATCCCAAGGGTGTCCTCTCCTGTTTTGGAGAATGCTGAGTGGATTGAGAAACCTGACAGACACTTTGATATGCTATAGTCATCATATGGTTTGCAAGTATGTTTTATTTGGATTACTAATAAAAGGTATGTGTAGGGTAGGTTAACAGGGTCTTCAACCTAAGGCATGTGGGCCTTTGCTTGCCTTTATCCGGCCCTTGGGGCACTATTTCTTCCACTGATGCCAGCAATGAGATACTATTCCTCCACTGACACCAGAGATTGGAAACTAATTCTCCAACTGACACCAATTATGGGGCACTATTTCTCCCTCTACACCAAAAATGTAATTATTTTACTCCCACTGACCATGACATTGTTTACTAGGGCATTTTCTAGTTCCACTGACCACAGTCTGGCACCCCAAGTTTGAAAGGCATAAAATCGGCCCCTTGTTGCAAAGGTTTGAAGAGTGTCATTGGCAATTCCCCAGTCCTAAGAAGGCAGCACGGTGGTGTGTATTTCTGAAGTGTGTCATGCAGTACATATATAAGGAATGGACAATGGAACATTACACTTGGGTGCAGAAGAGTTCCCGTTTTATAATGGAACTGGGTTTGTGCACAGGGGTGCTGGGACAAAAAAAAAGGACCCTCCCCTAATGGTTTTCACAAGATTGGAAGGGCACATTTGTCTAAAATGTCTTTGAATGCTGTACCAATAATTGTACAACCCACTGGAAACACCTGAACTTAATAATTTGGAGTGGTGCTCACATAATTTGGCCATATGGTGGGCATATGGTGGGCATATGGTGGGCATATGGTGGGCATATGGTGGGCATGATGCTCAGGTATCCACAAACCTTTGGCCATAGCATGAGATGATTTTCGATCAGTAAATGTGCCACGTTTCCTTAATACTAATGATTGCAAATTAGGTCCACACACAGTATCGGTTTGTGGGGGTAGATTTTGGAATAGTCAGAAATTACTGGGCAAAATATTTTTTTTTACATGTTCTTATTAAAATGAAAAAGCATACAATAATTCGTAGTTAAAAGCAAAATTCCAAAAAATTGTAAAAAACAAAAACAAAACAAAAAACTCTTAATCTAGATTTCATATATGGATATATATATATATATATATATACACATACACATATATATATATATATATATATATATTTTATTCAAATAAATACTGCTAGCATATCTGTCTGAAATCCACGGTATTCCCAACCTAGTAAGCTGCTCAAGATCTATTGCACTGTACAATGCTACGGACTTAACTGGGATATATAGGCGGAAGTGTCTATGTAACTTACAGGAGAGGGACAGCAGAGGGAGCATCTCAGGCATGAGGAAAATCAAATTCATGAGTAGGCAGGTGACACAGAAAGCTGCAGAGGTACAGGAATAAATGTGTAAGCTATGCTATGGAGCGAGGTGGGTGCTGTGAATCACAGCAGTGGCTAAACAGAATTAATAACACATTGGCAGGTCAATAAGCCCATATACATGTACTTTGATATTGTATTGTATGCAGGGGTAGGCAGCCATATAAACTTAGCGTGACTAAAAATGTTACGAAAATTGACAGTGCTATATATATATATATATATATATATATATATATATATATATATATATATATATATATATATATATATACACACACACACATACATACATACACACACACACATACATACACACACACACACACACACACACACACATCCCCCTGACCCATGCTGTTTACTAGAACTGAGCCCTTATTCCATCCAGCGCTGTGCATGTCTGCAGCGCTTCTCTCCCCTCACTTCCTGGTCTCTCTGGCTTTGCTGAGGACAGAGGGCCAGCAGCGCAATGCAAAGAACAATTGGCATGGTTGCGTAGACTGAAGATTAAGCATGGTTAAAAGTAGGGTTGTCCAGATACCGATACTAGTATCGGTATCGGGACCGATACCGAGTATTTGCGGGAGTACTTGTACTTGTGCAAATGCTCCCGATACCTAAATAGAATACTTTTTTTGTATTTATCAACATGTTCTGTGAAAATTCTTTGAGTTTTTTACTACTGCGTGACAAGAAAATAAAACATTTTTATTCATTTTTACTCATTTTTATTCTTTTATAATGTCTTGAGTTAGAGTTCTTCATAATTCTAAAGAAAATATCCTTAGTCTGTATTGTGGTTTGAAAACTGTCACATGACATTTAAAAAAAGTATCGGTATTCGGTATCGGCAAGTACATGAAAAAAAGTATCGGTACTTGTACTCGGTCCTGAAAAAGTGGTATCGGGAAAACCCTAGTTAAAAGGTATACAGTTAAAGTAAAGCTGCACCCAAAAGAGGAAGTTCCGCTTGTTTGCCTCCCACCCCCCCCCCCTGCCACATTTGGCACCTTTTCGAGAGGTGCGGGTACCTGGTTTGACAGGTAAGGTCAGGTGCGGGTACCTGGTTTGACAGGTAAGGTCAGGCACTGATGTGGACAGAAGGCTTGGCTCACAGTCTCTGCTCTAATTCATCCCAAAAGTGTTACATTGGGTTGAGTTCAGGCCAGTGAATTTTCTGCACCATCGCTCATCCATATCTTTAGGGACCTTACTTTATGCACTGATCTATATCATTTGGTGGGGGGATTATGGTGTGGGGTTGTTTTTCAGGGGTTGGGCTTGGCCCCTTATTTCCAGTGAAGGGAACTCTTAAGGAGTCAGCATAACAAGACATTTTGGACAATTTTGGGGAGGGCCCTTCTTGTTCCAATATGACTGCATACACAAACAAGGTCCATAAAGACATGGATGAGCGAGTTTGGGGTACCACATACACCTCTGAGTGGCATATGGAAGCCTTATTGTGCACCAGTGTTTTTTTTGGAGAAGCATCAACAAAACCCATTGAGCAGATATGCATTCTGCTCCTGCACTAGTGTACATGGCATACTTGCAGGTTGAGCTCTGCCTCCCTGCAGCCTGGCCAAAAAAACTACCATCCTGGCCGAGTCACTCAGTGCCGACATATAAAGTAGGACATGTTAACGGTTGAGCCCACCCCTGGCATTGCACAAACAAGCGCTTTACGTTGTTCACAAGCCAATGCATGAGCCTGGTTCTCCACCTCCCCCTGTGGGAGATAATCTACCCACCCACCTTACAAATAAGTAAAAGTGTCTGGAAGGGCTTTTTGGGCTTTAATATAGATTTTCTTTGAGTAGCAAACTTCTTCTGTGTTTTAGGAGTGTTACATTTTATTATATGTCTAGGCTTGTGCTTTTCATCTAATTGAAGTTGTTTATTGGGATCAGATGAAAATCTTACTATTCCCGTGATATTGTAAACTTTTTCCTCCCTAGCTGCTGGAACATGCCAAGAAAACGAATTCCCAGAGTTAGAAACCCTCTGTGAATTGTGTTTATGAGTGTAAAAAGGTATCAAATAAAATCAGTTGCTACTAATACAAAATGATATAAAACTTCAAACAAATCCAATTCAAGATTTTCAACAAAAGCCCGTTAAAGTAGACCTATCATTCATTCCTTTGTAAAAAGCACTAGAGCTGTACTATAACAATCACAATAGAAAAAAATAATAATGTAAGGACAATTGCAACTTATCTGAATATCTTTTAGTAGGAATCACTTCTCTATGTGCCTCGACCTTCAGACAAGTGGACAGCACAAGCCACAGTCTGTAGCATGTCACAATGGAGAAGATTTACTAAAACTGGAGAACTTAGAATCTGGTGCAGCTGTGCATGGTAGCCAATCGGCTTCTAACTTCTGCTTGTTCAATTAAGCTTTGATAAAAAATGGAAGCCAATTGGTTTCTATGCAGACTGGCATGCAGGGGGCCATAGTATTGCATCAGGAATGCCTGTATACCGGGTCTAAACTGCCTCTGAAAATCACTTTTCTGAGGGGCAGTATGGTAAATGTCAAGTAGTTTATTTGCATTGATGCCTAACACCACCCCTTTATTTTGAAGTGGTTCCTTGCTAAGAAATTCATATTTATTTTTTGGTAGAGTTGCTAAACTGCAGGTTTTTCAGCAATTTGTAGATCGGACATTCAGCGATTGCGTTTTAGCAGTTTTTCATGTCAGTGTCAAGATCTCTAGTGACAATCTCTCCTCCTTCACTTCTATGGGCCAAAAACTCAACAGAGCACACAAACCCAATTCTGTAGCACTAGTTTAGCTCGAAGCAGTAGTGCAAAACCGCTTCTTAGCTATAAAACAGTAGTGACTGCAGTGATTAAATCACTAGCTAGAAATTGTTAAAGCATAACTTCTCCTAGAGAAAACGGTCACTCTGACAGAGCTCCAGTGTTTGTTGAGAGAGGAGAACTTTCCAGAACAACAACCATCTCTGCCGCACTCCACAATAAGGCCTATATGGTAGAGTGGCCAGATAGAAGCCACTCCTCAGTAGAATGCACACAACAGCAGGCCTGAAGTTTGCCAAAATGCACTTAAAGGACTCTCAGAACAGAAACAAAATTCTCTGGCCTAACGAAAAAAGGATTGAACTCTTTGGCCTGAATGGTAAGCGTCATGTCTGGAGGAAACAAGGCACCGCTTATCTCCTGGCCAACACCATCCCTACAGTGAAGCATGGTGGTGGCAGCATCATGCTGTGAGGATGTTTTTCAGCGGCAGGAACTGGGAGACGAGTTAGGATAGAGGGAAAGATGAATGGAGCAATGTATAGAGACATCCTTGATGAAAACCTGCTCCAGAGCACTCTGGACCTCAGACTGGGGCAAAGGTTCAGCTTCCAACATGACAATGACCCCAAGCACACAGACAAGATAACAAAGGAGTGTTTGTCCTTGAGTGGCCCAGCTAGAGCCCAGACTTTAACCCGATTTAAACATCTCTGGGGAGATCTGAAAATGCAGCCTGATGGAACATGAAAGGTCCTGCAAAGAAGAATGTGAGAAACTGCCCAAAAATAGGCGTGCCAAGCTTGTAGCATCATACCCAAAAAGACGTGAGACTGTAATTGGTGCCAAAGGTGCTTCAACAAAGTATTGAGCAAAGGCTGTGAATACTTATGTACAGACGGTCCCCTAGTTACAAACATCCCACTTACAAACGACTCCAACTTACAAACGGAGGGAGACAACAGGAAGTTAGAGGAAATCTACCCTAAGGAAGGGAAATTCACTCCTGTAATGCCCCGTAAACACGATCAGACCTTTGTCCGATCAAATTTACATTGGAATTCTAACGGAGGAAATGAAAACATGTTCTCTATGTAAACTCTGATGGAATTCATCTGAATTTCTGATGGGGCATACACACGGTCGGAATTTCCGATGGAAAAAGTCTGTCTGACTTTTTCCATCGGAAATTCTGATCGTGTGTACGGTGCATAAGAGTTATTGTGGGGAAAAATGTACCTCCACCCATGCTTTTTTACCAAGACTTGTTTCCACAACAACCCAACATTTTCAAAATCCAATTGTCATTGGGACAAAAAGTGAGGTGAAATCTTCTGAACAGGGCCACAGGCAGCAAAACCAACATTACAGGGGTGTTAACTCTTCCCTATGCTATCCAAAAAGCTTAAATATCTTTTCCTTTGGCTGGAGCTACACTTAAAAAATGTACCTGATCCAAATTACAGATTCAACTTAAGAACAAACCTACAGACCATATCTTGTTTGTAACCCGGGGACGTCTGTACATGTAATTTTTGGGGGGTTTTATTTTTAATAAATTTGCAAAGATTTCAAATAAACTTCTTTCACATTGTCATTATGGGGTTACGTTTGTAGAATTTTGTAGGAAAATAATTTAATTCATTTTGGAATAAGGCTGTAACATAACAAAATGTGGAAAAAGTGAAGCTCTGTGAATACTTTCCACTGTAAAATTTATTTAAGAGCACAAGCAAATTTGACAGTTAGCATTCACTCCATGCCTGGCATTTACCTGTTTTTTTTTTAAACTGTTAAAATCGATGGGTTTAGTTCTGCATTAAAGTGGATGTAAACCCTCCATAACCCAGTGAAGTGAACAGCCTCAGATGATACACTGAGTTTAACCAAATCTCCCTATATAGGTTTTATATGTATATCTGCTGTCTTCACATTTATATACTGTTTAGAAAGTCGAGATCGTGTTAGGAGATTTTCTCTTCCTGGTTAACACAGAGTGTGATGTCTGGGCATACAGCCAAGATAGCTAACACTGCCAATTGGAGGAAAGGCACACACCCCCTCACATCATAGGCAGAGACTCTCAGAAATGTTTTGTAATAGGAGCTGCTCTCCGCTACTCTATTTTAGCAACATCCTTGGACAAAAGATTCAGGCTGCTTTTGTCTAAAAAGTAAAAAAAATATGTCCGGAGTTCTCAGGCTGATAACAGAGGAACCGTTCAGAAGAGCGCCCAACTCAAATTTCATGAATCGGGTTAACATTCACTTTAAGCTACATATACATTTGTAGGAAGCTCTAATTGAAGCAGCCACTGTTTCAAATCACGCATCTCAGAACTCTCTCTAAACTACAAGTTGGTACATAAATGGCAGTTTCCAGAGCCTTTGCACACAGGTGTCCTACTGTGTTTTCTTTCTTTTTGAGGGATCCCCTTTAAATCTATAATTTTGCAGTTCACAAGTTAAAGTATGCAGAACCCTACCAGGCCACGCTGCTATGGGAATCATTGTCGAGGCGACAGAGAAGCTCCAAGGTTTGGGTGTTGTTTGATGAATCATCGGGGACCTCCTGGTTCCCTGCCTGCAGTTCCTTCGGTATCCTCCACACAGCCGCACAAGACGTGACTTTGCTGTCTGAAGCTAAAGAACAGAGGGGAAGAAAAAGAGAGAGAAAAAAAAAGATCAGTACATGTAGAACACATATTTGGAATGACTGTGCTCCAGGATTCACACAAAACACAGGAGCTATGCACAGCTGTTGCCTGAAATATTTAAGGCCTTATATTTTAATAAGCAGCAGAATGCGGTGCGGAGATAGAGGGAAAAGCCTGAAGTCGCCAATCAGTTCTGTGCAGAACTCGTAATTTGCATATGTTTAACCCAGTTTCACCGTGTTCTGAAGCCAGTCTTCATGTCTTGATGAAATTTTAATTCTTTTGGGGGGTGGGGAAGGAAAAAAAACACACACACACACACAGAATCCCCTACCACCATTCCTATTTTTGTTATGCAAATTAAGGAGCAAGCAAAATTGTCTCTTGTCAAGCAAATGGTTTGTATAGCAGAGTTATAACTCAATTACGGCCTTTACCTGGAGCTGTTTTAGAACCAATTCAGTTTTTTTTATTCAGGTTTTTAAGAAAGTGCAGCCAGCGCAAACATAACAAACACACTGGAAGAAATACTTTAAAAATATATGTATGAAACAAAAGCTAAACATAACCATGAAAATACGGTAAAAGTCAGCATCTTATTTGGGGCGCAGTCACACAGGCATCAAAAACTGAATACAGTACATTCAGCATATCGTGTTGTACACATTTGTATACAGTAGTATAGAAGGCTACATACCCATACACACAGCTGTGTGCGAAAACAAAATGAGTAAAAAGCTGCATCCAGGGCCAGAATTTATGCTCCGCGCATGTAATGTTTGTGCTGACTTTTACATGTAGCCTATTGGCTGCCACTGCTGCTCAGGGCTGGCGTGTAAATATCAATGTGCAGCCAGCCGTGCCACCACTAATTACACACTATTGATGTTTATATGTCGGCCCAAAATAAGTCACTTGTGCAGCAGAAGCGCATTCGCAGATTGGCCTTGGCTTTCAGTTAGGCCTCTTTCACACGGAGCGGTTCGTTTTTCGGTCCGCTCCGTGTGTGTCCGTCGGCTCAGCGGGGGGTCCCGCTGAGCTGTCGGCAGACAGGGCGGTCCCTGCACACTGTGCAGGGACTGCCCTGTCTCTCCTCCGCTCTCCCCTATGGGGAATCGGATGAAAACGGACCGTCTGTCTGTTTGCATGCGATCCGATCCGCCGGACGGAAGAAAAATAGGGTTTTCTGCTGTCCGAAAAACCGGATCCAGATGGACGCGGACGTTAGCGGATGCATCATTCGCTAACGGACGCGACCCCATAGGCGTCCATTACAAGTCCGTCAACGGAGGCGGACATGTGAAAGGGGCCTTATTCAGAATCAGCCGAGTTTATTCTGCACATGCACAACTTCGGCATGAATTACTCATTTAGGACTGACGTGTAAACATCAACAGTGATTAATCAGCCGTGGTGGTGCCGCTGGCTACATATTGTTGATATGTGTGTGAGCAGTGGCGGAGGGCAATAGGGTTAGGGTTACATGTGTACAGATTCAAGACCCGATTGCGGCATTTTTCGGGTCTCTGGCCAGCCAGCGGAAGTGCTGGCTGGTCGCTCGGGTGGTGGGACGTACCCACTGCTTGTGATAATGCTTAGCCACATAGATTGTTATAAGAAAGCCAATGGTACTGGGGTGATCACCCCCGGAACATCCCCTTGAAGCCGAAGGCCGCATATTTCCGCTACGTTGATGTGAAGGTGTTAATGTGGTGCACGCCAATCTAAACACTTTCCTGTGCTATTAGAACGGAGCGAGAAGCTTAGCTGGATTGCCCGAATTGTGAATACATGACCCACTACTGACCCTATGAGGAAGCCATTGTAGAACAAGGATGTATATAGGATTCTGGGGCTGATGCATGTAGACAGGAAATGGCCAAAAGAGATTGGATGAGAGGAAACAAAAGACCTGAAAACTATAGCAAGGGTTCTCTAGGGTAACAAAGGTGTTAAAAACGCTGCTTTGGATGGAAATTATGTCACTGGATTTCTTTCATTTAAAATAAAAATGATAACAGTGTATATAATTCTGAGACGTGTGCTGTTGCTAGCTTCCACTCTAGATTGAGTAGCCGGAAAATTTGCAAATGTACGATATAGATTATGCGTTTGTCGTGACAGAAAGGATTGGGGAGTTTTGTGTTGAATATTTTGCAGGATAACTGGTCTGGATTCTGATTATAGCTGTGTGGGGACTCGTTAGCTGCCATTACATCTCACAGCTGTTCAATCATCCGCCTTTTGTTCCTTACAGCCTCTCATGCTGTGTAACCCTCTGACTGCCAGACGCAGCGACGATCAACACACTTTACTGCGCTCCTGAGCTCCAGCAGAGCTGCTTACTGCCTGGTGAAATGCGACAGCTAAGGAATTTTCCATCATCACTGGCTAACATTAGTCACACACCATCAGTGACACAGAATCATGCTCCAATGTTCAGGACCAGCACATAATTTAAAGGACACCTCTAGTCAGAACAATCATCATAAAATGTATATTATAAATTAACCCCTTCCATACAGGACATTTTCACCCCATTCCTGCCCAGACCAATTTTTAGTTTTTAGCGCTGTTGCACTTTGAATGACAATTGCGTGGTCATGCGACACTGTACCCAGATGAAATCTTTATGTTTTTTTCCCCCCACAAATAGAGCTTTCGTTTGGTGGTATTTGATCATCTCTGCGCAATTAACAAAAGAAAAGCGTCAATTCAAAAAACAATATATATTTTTTTTTTTCATTTTTGATTTAATAAATACCACAATTTAAAAAAAAAATAGTTTTCCTCAGTTTAGACCGATACATATTCTTCTACATATTTTTGGTAAAAAAAAACAAAAACGCAATAAGCGTATATTGATTGGTTTGCGCAAAAGTTATAGCGTCTACAAAATAGGGGATAGATTTTTGGCATTTTTATTTTTATTACTAGTAATGGCGGCGATCTGCGATTTTTATTGTGACCGTGACATTGCGGCGGACATATCGGACACTTTTAACACGTTTTTGGGACCATTCACATTTATACAGCGATTAGTGCTATAAAACTGCACTGATTACTGTGTAAATGTGACTGGCAGGGAAGGGGTTAACACTAGGGGGCGCTGAAGGGGTTAATATGTTCCCTAACCACTTCAATACAGGGCTTTAAAACCCACCTCCTTCCCGGGCCTATTCTGGCACTTCTCTCCTACATGTACAAATCATCATTCTTTTGCTAGAAAATTACTTAGAACCCCCAAACATTATATATGTTTTTTTAGCAGACACCCTAGGGAATAAAATGGCAGTCATTGCAACTTTTTATCTTGCACCGTATTTGCGCAATAATTTTTCAAACAGCTTTTTTTTGTAAAAAAAAAAGTTTCATAAATTAAAAGATAACAAAGCAGTAACATTAGCCCAATTTTTTGGTAAAATATGAAAGATGATGTTACGCCGAGTAAATAGATACTGAACATGTCATGCTTTAAAATTTAAATGGCGCCAAACTTCGTTACTTAAAAATCTCCATAGGCGACACTAAAATTTTTACAGGTTAACAGTTTAGAGTTACAGAGGAGGTCTAGTGCTAGAATTGTTGCACATGCTCTGCGGCGACACCTCACATGTTTGGTTTGAACGACGTTTACATACGTAGGCGGGACTTGCGTGTGTGTACGCTTCTGAGCGCAAGCTACCCGGGACAGGGGCATTTACATTTTTGTATTATTATTATTTATTTTTTACACTTTTCTTTAAAAAAAAAAAATTCAATCGCTTTTATTCCTATTACAAGGAATGTAAACATCACTTGTAATAGGAATAGTGTGTGACAGGTCCTCTTTAAGGAGAGATGCGGGGTCAATAAGACTTCACAGATCTCATTCAAACTAGCCGCAATTGCGATTTGTTTACTTACGGGGAGCCGGGCGTGACATCATCACATCGCGCCTGGGCCTCCGACGGTCATACAGATGACTGGTGATCATCTGGTCACCAGTCATCCCTCCGGCAAACATCCGGCGATCATCTCTCCGGGCCCCCGATGGGACAGGAGAGCCCGGAGAAGCACCGGATGGCAGCGGGAGGGGGGATGTCCCCTCCCGCCGCCTGTAAGAACGATCTAGCGGCAGGAACCGCCGATATGATCATTCTTACGGTGCGCAGGATCGCCGCCGCTAAAAAATTATATCTCAATGATGGCTCTGGGTGCAGGCATCATTGAGATATCCCCCCCGCAAAGCCCAGGACGTCATATGACGTCCACCCTGGATAACAGGTCCCCGTTTTGGATGTCATATGACGGTGTCCGGGTATCAAGTGGCTAAAGTGTGTTCTAACTGTAGGGGACTCACAAGGGGAGGAGACCGATGTGTGCTTCTCTGTACTGGGAACACAGCATCGGTCTCTTCACCTCTGACAGATCCACACTCCTGCCGAGATCACCGGCAATCGCGGCCGCCGGGCATGCGCGCCGCGTCACGGGCGTGTGCGCCGCCAGAGGCGCTCGCGTTCACCCTAGATTGCCGGGACCAAAGGACGTCATATGACATCCACCCGGATCGAGGGAGGGTTCCTGCCCACGTCATTTTACAATGGTCCGGTAAGGAAGAGGTTAAAGCAGTATTAGACCCAAAAGCAAACATTATATTGCAGTATACCAATTCTTATGCCGTGTACACACAATCGGTCCATCCAATGAGAACGGTCTGATGGACCGTTTTCATCGGTTTAATCGATGAAGCTGACTTATGGTCCCTCGCGCCTACACACCATCGGTTAAAAAAAAACGATCGTGTCAGAACGCGGTGACGTAAAACACAACAACGTGCTGAAAAAAATGAAGTTCAATGCTTCCAAGCATGCGTCGACTTGATTCGGAGCATGTGTGGATTTTTAACCGATGGTCATGCCCACAGACGATCGTTTTTTTCTATAGGTTAGGTATCCATTGGTTAAACTTAAAACAAGTTGGCTTTTTTTTAACCGATGGTTAAATAACCGATGGCGTCCACACACGATCGGTTTGGACCAATGAAAACAGTCCATCAGACCGTTCTCATCGGTTTGACCGATCGTGTGTACGCGGCATTAGATGTGATGGCTGCATTAGTTTCCCTTTTGAGGCTCTTTCTTCCATTTTCATCTGGTGATCCAGCCAGCAAGTCTGTGTTTTTTTTTTTCAAAAGCACAAGCTCTCTAGCAGAATTTATCAGTTTACATCAAAAAGACAAACCACAACTGCAAATGTTGATTTACAATTTCATCTGGGGTACTGGTGGTTGTAGGGTGGCTCACTCTACTTTGTACACTTTCAAGTGGCGAGGCGGTGTGGGAATTCCCCATTGTCTGCGCTATTACAGAGCTGCTCAATTGGTCCAACTGTATCAAATTTATTCCACGGCATATCAAACTGATGGGGTTCGGTTGAAGGCACAACCTAGTACCTCACTAACCATGGACCTTCTGTTGTGACTCTAAGCAAAAAAGGTCAGGGAATCTTGGAGTACCTCCTTATCACATTTTCTACATCGGCCACAGACTTTGATGAAGAATAATTTGTGTGTGAAACGCATCAACATTATCCTGGATTACGATTAATGAAAAGTTGACAAACAATTCAGGTTTGAAAAAGTGTGAAATCTCTGGATTAAATCTCTGGCATAGCGGGTGCCACCAGGTAGAGGGAGGGAGGGAGAAAAGCGGATACACGTTTAAGTTGTTGACCCAGAAGTGACGCGTGATGTCACTTTTGGGTCCTTGTTGACAGATTCCCTGGCCACCAAGGCCAGGAAAAAATGTAATGCAATGCAATGTGCATTTTATTACATTAAGTAAAGAGCACAGCAGACTAAAAGGGTCAAAATGACCCTGCATGTCTCATTAAAGAGGAAGTAAACCCTGCCAGGTCTTACTTTCTCTTTATTCCCCTGCAAACTAAAAGCATAATCTTTACCCCTCTTCTTTCTGGACTCCAGTTCTGTGACTGGCCAGAGCCGCGTGACATCACTCCCGCGCATGCACACGGGAGCCATGAGTCACGGCAGACGATGGAGAAGAAACAGCACATAGGGCCGTTTCTCACTGTGCATGTGCCTATGACAGTGTTTCTCAATTCCAGTCCTCACGCCCCCCCAACAGGTCATGTTTTCAGGATTTCCCTCAGATAAGGCTGTGGGAATTACTAAGGCAGTGAAACTGATCAAATCACCTGTGCAAAATAATGGGAATCCTGAAAACCTGACCTGTTGTGGGGGTGTGAGGACTGGAATTGAGAAACACTGGCCTATGACATCATCGGCACACTACAAGGCAAATATCTCCGAAACGCCGCACATTTAGCAGATATTTTCAGTACATATAGGTAAGCCTTATTATAGGCTTACCTATATATAAACATAGGCCAGGGGGGGTTTACAACCACTTTAAAGAGACTGTCACAAAAACCTTGTCCCCTATGGGATGGAAGAAAAAAAGGTTAAAGCGTTTGTTAATCTAAAAGAAAAAAAAATGTTGATCCCGATCCCTTAAAGCTTTGCACAATGCTTGTGCTGTGTAATTTGGCCCTCTGAAACACCTAAAAAAAACTGACTGATCCTGCCTGGCTATGTCCTCCCCTCTGTAAGCTGACCACAGTGTATCATGGCTGCTGAGCCCTGACACCATGGTTAATTCATGTGCCTCCATCAGCTGCCTCTCTCCTGACCACCTCTGTTCTCTCTCCCCCCTCCTTCCCTGCCTGCCTGTCTGCTCCTGTGTCAGGGCTCATCTCCCTTCTCCTCTTGCTGCTGTAGTTTCAATTCAACTTTATGCCATCCTGTCTGTTGAATAATCCTATGTGCCCCTGTGTCTGTGTTTTATAAAAAAATAAGCCATTCTTTACCAGTTTTCAAAGCACCGACCACCGCTCACGTGACCCGCCACCTCTCTCTTCCTCCCCTCCAAACTGACATCAGTAGGGAATCCTTAGCCAAGCCTGCTGCAGATGTCAGATGAGGAGAGACCCAGTGGGTCACGTGAACGGCGATCGTCACTCTGAAAACTGGTAAACAGCTTCTTTTTTTTTTTAAACAAAGGCACCGGGGCACATAGGAATATTCAACACTTTAAGGGAACAGGATCAATATAAAGGATGGGATAAAGTACATTAAAGCGGAGTTCCGCCGAAAAAAAATAAAATTTAAGTCAGTAACTACAAATACTGCAGCTGCTGACTTTTAATATATGGACACTTACCTGTCCTGGGCACCGCCATCTTTGGTAAAGGGACCCTACTGAGCATGCTTGAGACGCTCTGCGCAATAACACTGGACCCTGCTGTCTTCTGTGTGTCTCCCAGAAGACAGCTGGGGGAGGTGCCGGACATTGCGTAGGTCACCACGGTCACCTATGCCCGGAAATAGGAGCAAATACCTGGATTACACAGGTATCTGCTCCCTCCTCCCCCTGAAAAGTGTCAAATGTGAAATCGGGGGGGGGGGGGGGGGGTTCCGAAAAGTGGATGTTCTGTTTTTGGTTGGAACTCCGCTTTAAGTGGCTTAACAGACACTTTAAGTAAAAAATAAATACAATTTTATTAGAAAAATGTAAATTACACCCAAGCACATAACACCCACCTAAAAAAAAAAAAGACAACTCTCCCACACATACGCACACACTATCGTGAATGCATGTGGCGGCATGAAAACGTTGATTGCGGTATACATGTTATATATCGCTGGGCACGCCGGAAAATAAGAGCAATAATTCTAGCACCAGACCTCCTTTTGTAATGCTAAACGGATGACCTATAGGGGGCTTTTAAAGCGTCACCTATGGAAAATATAGGGTACCGACATGTTTTAGGTTTTACTAGGTGCAACCTCGGCTTTTATATTTTACCCAAAAATTTTATTGCGATAATGTTGTGCGACATAACATTTTTTAACCACTTAAGACCCGGACCAATACGCTGGTAAATGACCCAAGGTGTTTTTGCGATTCGGCACTGCGTCGCTTTAACAGACAATTGCGTGGTCGTGCGACGTGGCTCCCAAACAAAATTTGCGTCCTTTTCTTCCCACAAATAGAGCTTTCTTTTGGTGGTATTTGATCACCTCTGCGATTTTTATTTTTTGCGCTATATACAAAAATAGAGCGACATTTTTGAAAAAAAAAACACTATTTTTTACTTTTTGTTAAAAAAAAAATCAAATAAACTAAATTTTAGTCAAACATTTAGGCCAAAATTTATTTAGCCACATGTCTTTAGTAAAAAAAAAAAATCGCAATAAAAAAAAAATAGCTACCTAGCGGGAACAGCGGCACTAATACAGCGATCAGAAAAATGATCGCTTAGTGACGCTGGCAATAGGGAGTGAAAGGGTTAACTAGGGCGGTGATCAGGGGGTTAAAACTTTATTAGGGGGGGTGGGGGGGCTATCCTGAACCTAACACTAACTGTTTTTTACACTGCCTGTCACACTGACACTAAATGCAGTGATTAAATCACTGCATTCAGTGACACTGTGACAGGGGGGTGGGGGGGGCGATCACAAGGGGTTAATATGCCTATGTGAGTGTGTGTCAGTGTTGTGTTGGTGCACACTTACTTGTGATGTCTTCTCTCATCAGCAGCGCTGGGAAACAGCGCTGCGATGAGAGAATACATCATTTCCTCCTTCCTGTGTAAACACAGGAGGAGGAAGTGACAGGCTGGGAGCGCGCTCCCATTGGCTGGGAGCGATCGCGGGGGGGGGGGCGGACATCACGGACATCCGCCCGCAGATCCCGGGTCGCTCCCAGAGGTAGGGGGACCCCCGCACGCCGCGGAGGGGGTCCCGATGGGACCCCCGAACCGCACTCAGGCGGGGACGTAAATTTACGCCCTTGTGCCTGTACGTGCCATTCTGTGGCCGTATATGTGCGTGCGGGGGTCCTTAAGTGGTTAACTACCACTATTTTGTTCTCTAGGGTGTCTGCTTTCAGAAAATATATCATGTTTATGTAATCGTCCGGCCTGATTTTTTAAACGTGTGAAAAATAAGCAAAAATGCCTCTGACAACAAAAGGGTTAAAGGATAATTTCACCTTTGGAAGAATGTTGCATGTTCCACCCGTTAGATTTGTTAATTAAAAAAACTGTCTGCTAACTTTTTTGTCTGGCTCCTAGATGCAAAGTAAATTTGTAAAGCCCTGACTTTCATATTTATGTCTTTATTTTGTCGTTTGTAACATTTACTGATCTTTATACTTTGTAAGCTGTCGCTCTATCTGGTAGGGCCAGCCTGTCAGGTTCAATTCCTTTGTATTGGGACTACAATAATCTGGCCCTTGACCACATTTGAGAGATTTTTTGACATTTGCTTAAGAATGTTTGAATTACTGCATTTTGTTAAATCTTTGAATAAAAAATCTATTGAAAGAGAAAAAACAAACCACTTAACACTGGCAGGGGTGATTAAAATGATCAGCTTTTATTTATTCATGAAAAAAACTTTATCCCAAAAGAAAAAACTGCTGTAATTGATTATAAAGTGTGAGCTGATGTTTGGCTTCAATTTGTTAGATCTAAATCTGCTAATGCATTTAACACTCCCCTCTCCCCCAAACGGACAATGCTGCGGTCTGCTGTGCTGACCTGCAGGGCACGCGCCGCGTCACTTGGACCCCGAAGCGTGTGCCCGGCAGGCCGCGATTGCCCAGTAACTGAGCAGGATCGTGGATCTGTGTGTGTCCCCCCTCCCCCACAGTAAGAATCACTCCCTAGGGCACACATTAACCCCCTTGATCGCCCCCTAGTATTAACCCCCTTCCCTGCCAGTCATATTTATACAGCAATCAATGCATTTTTAAAGCATGAATCGCTGTATAAATGTGAATGGTCCCAAAAATGGGTCAAAAGTGTCTGATGTGTCAGCCGCAATATGGCAGTCATGATAAAAATCGCAGATCGCCACCATTACTAGTAAAAAATAAATAAATAATAAAAATGCTATACATCTATCCCCTATTTTGTAGCCGCTATAACTTTTGCACAAACCAATCAATATACGCTTATTGTGATTTTTTTTTACCAAAAATGTGTAGAAGAATACATAGCGGCCTACCCTAAGGAAAAAATTTGTTTAGAAAAAAAAATTGGATATTTATTATGGCAAAAAGTAAAAAAATTGTGTGTTTATTTCAAACTTGTACCGCTTCTTTTGTTTATAGCACAATAAATAAAAACCGCAGAGGTGATCAAATACCACCAAAAGAAAGCTCTATTTGTGGGGAAAAAAATGATAAACATTTAATTTGAGTACACTGTTGCATGATCGCGCAATTGTCAAAGTGTGACAGCGCTGAAAGCTGAAAAATGGCTTGGGAAGGAAGGGGGTGAAAGTGCCCTGTATTGACGGGGTTAAATACCTCATGCCTGGACCATTACATCTTTAACTCATGCATTTATCCATTATTTCCTTTAGTTAATCGAATTTAACACTATTTTTTGTTTTGTTTTTTTACCTCATGTTTTTGTTTTTTGAGGTAAATAACTCATGAGGTGATAGTTTACTGACATTTTTAGCATCTCATGAGATAATTTGGAAAAAAATTGTCACATGATTCAATTATCTCATGAGATATTACGGTACATCATTACACCCGCCAAATCAGTGGTGTTGGTGGAGATTTGTGTTATGCCTGAAGTATTTGTTTGTGAGTAGATGTACAAAAAGACGGTTTTTCATCTTAATGCATTTTATGCATTAAAATAAAAAGCCTTTTGTGTGCAGCAGCCCCCCTCAGCACCCCTATTACTTACCTGAGCCCCATCTCGATCCAGCGATGTTGTAGGATTATATCAGCTGCCTGGGACTCCCTCCCTCATTGGCTGAGACAGCAGCGTGGCGCCATTAGCCCACATCCATTCAGGTTCAGCTGTCATCAGATGTGTGAAAAGCTTGAAAACTCAGGGCACATCAACAGGGTTTGTGGTAACAAATTTGCTATTAAAAGGGGTGTTCCAGCCAAAATGTATGTTTATTAAAAGTCAGCAGCTACAAAAAGTGTTGCTGCTGGCTTTAAATAAACAATCACTTACCTGCTCCAGCGTTCCAGCGTCACGCCGACCGGGGCTCCGCTCCTCTCCCCCCCTCCCCGGCCGGCATCCTCATTGAGACTGTGGGCACCCGGCCGTGACAGCCTTCGGCTCATGTGTCCCATGCGATCGCCTACAGCAGTGCTTCTCAAATAGTGGGGCGGGCCCCCCTGGGGGGGCCCGAGGCTCCATGAAGGGGGGCTCGAGCCTTATTCCGGACTGCAGCGATCGCGCCATTTAGAAGCCGCTGTCCCCAGCCTCCTGCGCTAGTTAGAGGAGCGGACGGCGGGAGGCGGGACATTGTTGAACTGACAGGTGGGACCAGAGAGGTAGCAGCCTATCATGTTGGACGGCAGGTGATTGGCTGCTAGGAGGTGGTCCTAGCAGCCAATCACCAGTTCGCCCAAAAGTCTCCCCGCTCCGCCCAGTGCTGCTGCGGCTTCACTTGACGAATGTCTCGCCTCCTGCTCTCCGTGCTGAAACGTTACAGGTAGGAGTGGAGAGGGAAGGGAGGAAAAATATATGGAAATGTTAAGGACGAGAAATGGGGGCTGTGCTGTGGGGGGTTATGTGATGGGGCAAACTGTGTGCAGGATATGTGATGGGGGTCATGTAAAGGGGGAAATACTGTGTGGGGGGATATGTGATGGGACAATACTGTGTGGGGGGATATGTGATGGGACAATACTGTGTGGGGGGATATGTGATGGGACAATACTGTGTGGGGGGATATGTGATGGGACAATACTGTGTGGGGGGATATGTGATGGGGCAATACTGTGTGAGGGGATATGTGATGGGGCAATAATGTGTGGGGGGGATATGTGAAGAAGGGCAATACTGTGTGTGGGGGGGATATGTGAAGAAGGGCAATACTGTGTGTGGGGGGATATGTGAAGAAGGGCAATACTGTGTGGGGGATATGTGGATACAGTGTTATGCAGAGTTGTACTTATAACAATTTTATAGACAAATTATAAATATACTATTTACAGTCGCGCGGGGGGGGGGGGGGGCGCGAAATGTTTTCTTCTTCCTAGGGGGGGCATGACAGAAAATAATTGAGAAGCACTGGCCTACAGGGAGGAGCTGCTGTAGGCGATTAAGCTTAATCGCCTAACCAGCCCACCAGCGGAAGCAGGAAGTGGGACAGGAAGTCCCACTCCTCCTGAAGCCCCCACTCCCCCCCAAAAAAATTACATGCCAAATGTGGCATGTAAGGGGGAGGGGAGTGGAACAAGCGGAAGTTCCAATTTTGGGTGGAACTCCGCTTTAAGGACCAAGAGGGCTGCATAAAACACCTTTCTCACTAGTCGCACGTATCCAGCAATAGAAAATAAAAATAAATGGTGTCATATAGTGTAAAACTGTATGCTTTTGATAAACGTTGTTTCTTTACAATCACTTTAACCACTTAAGGACCGTCTCCTGCACATATACGTCGGCAGAATGGCACGGCTTCTTTAAGTGCCCAGCCGTGGGTCGGGGGCGCACGCCCGCGTTCCGAAGCTCCGAGACCGCGGGACCCGATTGCCGCTAGAGTTCCGCGATCGGTCCAGGGAGCTGAAGAACGGGGAAAGCTGTGTGTAAACACAGCTTCCCTGTTCTTCACTGTGGCGCCGTGATTGTGTTTCCCTATAAAAGGGAACACTCAATCAATGATGTCACACCTACAGCCACACCCCCCTACAGTTAAAAAAACACAAATGAGGTCATACTTAACCCCTTCAGTGCCCCCGTGTGGTTAACTCCCAAACTGCAATTGTCATTTTAACAGTAAACAATGCATTTTTAATGCATTTTTTGCTGTGAAAATGACAATGGTCCCAAAAATGTGTCAAAATTGTCCGAAGTGTCCGCCATAATGTCACAGTCACGAAAAAAAAAAAAATCATTGATCGCCCCCATTAGTAGTAAAACATTTTTTTTAATAAAAATGCAATAAAACTATCCCCTATTTTGTAAACGCTATGAATTTTGCGCAAACCAATCGATAATAGCTTATTGCGATTTTATTTTCCAAAAATAGGTAAAAGAATACTTATCAGCCTAAACTGAGGGAAAAAAATGTATATATATTTTTGGGGGATATTTATTATAGCAAAAAGTAAAAAATATTGAATTTTTTTCAAAAATTGTCGCTCTATTTTTGTTTACAGCGCAAAAAATAAAAACCACAGAGGTGATCAAATACCACCAAAAGAAAGCTCCATTTGTGGGGAAAAAAGGACGCCAATTTTGTTTGGGAGTCACATCGCACGACCGCGCAATTGTCAGTAAAAGTGACAGTGCCGAATCGCAAAAACTGGCCAGGTCCTTTAGCTGCCTAAAAGGTCCAGGTCTTAAAGTGGAAGTAAACCCTTCTATAATTTTCAGCCAAGGAAGCTGCCATCTTGGACTATGTTTAATCTTCAACTGCCGTGGTGCTGCACATGTGATCAGTTATGACACCAGCCATTGGATGGTTTGACAGTTTGGTTGAGAGCACAACCAATGTGACAGTTGGCAATCCCGGCATGCCGGAAATTTAACTGCTTTTTGAAACTTAAATCGATGGGTTTACTTCCGCTTTAAGTGGTTGAGGTGGAGCAATTCTAACATTAATTTATTTAATGACACAGGTTGTTTAAAAATATAGTAGAACAACAATGTGTGGACACAGTGAATATAAAGACACAGCACAATATATTTTGGGTTTTAAGAAGTCGTATTTACCTCCATTTTACTGATCACTGGTATAGCAGTATTTCTTTATGAGTGTCTCAACAACATCGTCAAACAGTAAAACAGTCGAAAATAAGAACTACATGAAGTTGTAGTATGTCTCTGTGTTAACAATTAAGATGTCATAGGATTTTAAAGACATTGGTGCAAGGCATCCGACTGTATATACACGACAAATGTACAGTGCCTGGAAAAAGTATTTATACCTCTTGAAATTTTCCAAATTTTGGCATGTTACAACTGTAAATCTTTGCAAGTTTGTCTGGCGTATGACAATAAAGAAAACTTCAGCAGCATCCTTTGGATTCAAGTGTGCAATCAATTCCTCTTCTTCCTTATACTACAAAACGGTGGTGAGCCAGGATTAGCACCTTGAACTGGGTGTATCCACTTTTGCAGATGGGGACAGCAGGAGACACAGAAAATGCCTCCTTTTATACACATCGCAGCTCCCAATGCGAGACAGAGCGTATGAAGGGAGGCTTTTTCTGTGTCTCCTGCTTTTACCCATTTGTTATCCTTTGTTTTTCATCATCTCCAGGTTTCCACCTTCCTGGACCCAGGCCATTTACTGAGATATATACATTTTTATGCTAATACTCATTAACTTTACTATTTCAGATACCTGACAAACATTTATAGCCTATATTCTTGTATAGATTAACCACTTAAGGACCGCCTACTGCACATTTACGTCGGCAGAATGGCACGGCTGGGCACATCAACGTATATATACGTTGATTTTAGTACCCAGCCGTGGGTCGCGGGCGCGCGCCCGCGACCCGGTCCGAAGCTCCAGGACCGGGACCGCGGGATTCGCGGACCCGATCGCCGCTGGAGTGCGGCGATCTGTCCCTGGAGCGGAAGAACGGGGAGAGCCGTGTGTACACACGGCTTCCCCGTGCTTCTCTGTGGCCGCAGCATCGATCGCGTCATCCCTGTAATAGGGGGACGCGATCGATGACGTCACACCTACAGCCACACCCCCCTACAGTTGAAAACACACACATTAGGTCACACATCCCCTACAGCGCCCAATTTTGTTTGGGAGCCACGTCGCACGACGTCAGTTAAAACGAAGCAGTGCCGAATCGCAAAAAGGGGCAAGGTCCTTTACCTGCATTTTGGTCCGGGTCTTAAGTGGTTAACAAGGTTTCTAGCGACACATCTAGAGTTGAGAGGAAACCTGGATGTTCGGGTTCGGCCGAACTTCAGAAAAAAGTCCGGGTTCGGGACCCCGGACTTTTGACTACTAAAATGTCTCTAAAAAGACTAAGGTAAAGGGCTAGAGGGCAATAGGGAAATAACTTAAAATAACATAAAAAAATAAAATAATTTTGACCTAGGACGACGAGGTCCATATGGAGTAGGAGGTTGAGGTGGAGGTGTAGGTTGAAGCGACGGTGGAGCAGGACGAGGTAGCCAACACAGATTTTTGTTTTTAGGCACCACGTGAGTTTAAATTAGCACCTTAAATTAGCCAGAGAACCTGTGTAATTAATGTTTTCGCTTTTAAAGGGATGAGGTGGCAACCCTAGAAAGATCAGAAATACAAGAATGGCTGGGTAAGGCCAATATACATGTCTATTCTGCACAGGGTACGGAAAAGTCCTGTGGGATCCATGCCTGGTTCACTTTAATGAATGTGAGCTTGTCCACATTGGCTCTGGACAGGCAGATCCGCTTGTCTGTGATAACGCCCCCTGCCGTGCTAAATACACGTTCAGATAATACACTGGCTGCAGGGCAGGCCAGCACCTCCAAGGCGTGAAGGGCAAGCTCAGGCCATGTGCCCAATTTGGAGACCCAGAAGTTTAAGGGGGCAGACCTGTCATTCAGTACGTGTAGGCGTGTGCACACATACTGCTCCACCATGTTGCTGAAATGCTGTCTCCTGCTAAAACGTTCCATATCAGCTGGTGGTGCTGTTTGTTGTGGCGTGCTGACAAAGCTTTTCCACATTTCGGCCATGCTAACCCTGCCTTCTGAGGTGCTGGCGGTGCCCCGGCTGCGTTGGCGACCTCTACCTACTCCTCTGACTTCGTCTTGTGCTTACACTGTGCCCCCGGCTGTCAGGTGGGAATTCCACCAGCAGCGCCTCTACCAGCGTGCGCTTGTACTCGCGCATCTTGCGATCACGCTCCAGTGAGGGAATTAAGGATGGTACATTGTCCTTGTAACGGGGATCCAGCAGCATGGCCACCCAGTAATCAGCACCTGTTAAAATGTGCGAAAAACAGCGGTCGTTGCGGAGACACTGCAGCATGTAATTGCTCATGTGTGCCAGGCTGCCCAGAGGCAAGGAAAAACTGTCCCCTGTGGGAGGTGTATTATCTGTGTCCTCTGTATCCCCCCAGCCACGCACCAGTGATGGCCATGAGCTGGTCTGGGTGCCACCCTGCTGTAAACATGGTTCCTCCTCCTCCATATCCATATCCTCCACCTCGTCATCCTCCAGAACTGTGCCCTTATTGGTGGTAAAGTGGTTCTGTTCTGCAGAGCGACTCACGTGTGCGTGCTGCAGCTGAAGCTCCACTATCGCCTCCAGCTGCTCGCACAGTCTGGCCAGCATGTGAAAGGTGGAGTTCCACCTTGTGGGCACGTCACATGAGGTGGTGAGCGGGAAGGGCGAAGTTACGCTGCAGCGCTGCCAGGCGAGCAGCAGGGTGAGAACACCAAAAGTGCGCACAGACGGCCCGCACTTTCTGCAGCAGCTGTGGCATATCGGGGTAAGTTTTAAGGAACCTCTGCACCACCAAATTCAGCACATGCGCCAGGCAAGGGATGTGCATCAAACCGGCTAGGCCCAGAGCTGCTACAAGATTTTGCCCGTTATCGCACACCACCAGGCCCGGCTTGAGGCTCACTGATGACAACCACTCATCGGTCTGTTCCATGTCCCTCCACAACTCCTGCGCGGTGTAGGGATTTTTCCCCCAAACAGGAGAGTTAAAACGGTCTGCTGGCGTTTACCCATGGCTGTGCTGAAGTTGGTGGTGAATGTGTTACGCTGACCGGATGAGGAGGCGGTAGAGGATGAGGAAGCGGAGTAGGAGGAGTTAGCAACAGGAGGCAAACTGAAGCGCCCTGCAATCCTTGGTGGTGGAAGGACATGCGCCCAACTGCTATCCGCCTCAAGCCAGCCGCCACTGCATTTAACCAGTGCGCTGTTAGGGAGATATAACATCCCTGACCGTGCTTACTGGTCCATGTATCCGTAGTTAGGTGGACCTTGGCACAGATGGCGTTGCGCAGTGCACACCTGATTTTGTCCCCCACTTGGTTGTGCAGGGAAGGGATTTGTCGTCTGGAAAAGTAGTGGCAGCTGGGCACGACGTACTGTGGGGACAGCCAATGCCATCAGGCATTTAAAACTCTGCGTCTCCACCAGACGGAATGACAGCATTTCAAAGGCCAGGAATTTGGAAATGCTGGCATTCAGGGCCATGGATCGCGGGTGGGTAGGGGGGTACTTCCTCTTCCGCTCCAGTGTTTGGGAGATAGAGAGCTGAATGCTTCCATGGGACATTGTGGAGATGTTTGGTGACCCAGGTGGTAGTGTTGCTTGCCGGTCCTCTAATTGAGGGGTGGCAGGTGGCACTGTCACTACAGAGGTGGATAAAGAGGCCGAGAGGCCCGAGACTGAAGCAGAAGAGGAAGCAGGAGCAGCAAGAGACATTTCTTGGTTTTTGAGGAGTCTAGTCCACTGCAGCTCGTGCTTTGCACTTAGATGCCTGGTCATGCAGGTTGTGCTCAGGTTGAGAACCTTCATGCCTCGTCTCAGCCTCCGATTGCACAGCGTCCAAACCACTCGTGTCTTGTCATCAGCACATTGTTTGAAGAACTGCCACGCTAGGGAACTCCTTGGACCTGGCTTTGGTGTGCTCAGTCCCTTGCTGGGTTGGGCAGTAGCAGGCATACTGTCTAGGGGAAGGATGCTCCGCTTTGGCACCCTGCTCCCTCTTCTGCTGTGCTGGTGGCTCTTTGCGACCACCGCCTCTTCCTCCGAACTAGATGGGTCACCTGCATGAGGTTGATTCCATGTGGGGTCGAGGACCTTATCGTCCACCACATCATCTTCCACCCAGTCTTCACCACTGCCCTCCTAGTCGGTCTGCACAATTGCGAAAGCAGCAGCAGTTGGCAACTGTTTTTCTTCATCATCCGAGACGTGCTGTGATAGTCCCCCCATGTACTCATCTTGAAACATAAGTGGTTGGGCATCGGTGCACTCAATCTCTTCCACTTCTGGGGCAGGGCTAGGTGGATGGCCCCGGGAAAACATGCTAACAGAGTCATCAAAAAGCAGTTTCCGGGGGAGTGTGCTGAGCATGGCGGAGTGAGCTCGAGATGAGAAGGAGAGTCTAACAGCGTCGATACGGTGCACCCCTCCAGGAGAACGGCGGCCCCATAGCCCCAGCCCCTGATACCCCCCCCCCCTCCTCCCGGCGACGGGCGCGAACAGCGGATGTCGCGGCGAACTAGGAGTGCTGGAAGAAAATCCGGGGGGAACTCACCCGCCGACCCACTCATACATTACCCGCTACATGGTGGTAAAGACACAGCAGGGAGACGCCGACGCCGAGAGAAGTCTGCGGAGGGAATCTCTGATAGAAAGCTCTCTCCCAGCGGCAGCGGTGACACAAACGGCGCCTCCCATCCTCAGCTGCAAGTCTAATAGCGGTGGAAAGGAACGAAACGAGCGATCTGATAGAGCCGGCTGTCCTGCAAAACCGGATAGCAGAAACTCCCAGAGACATAGTGCACATAGTGCAGCGGGGAAGGGAGGAGAGACCAGCGCAGAACATAGTGGAGACGGAGAAATCTACCACGGTTGAGAGCCGCGAGCGGTGTAGAGATAGACGGCAAACCTACGCTGAGACTACCCCAATCCCCGCTACAAACCCTTCTATTATCCAGACAGCCTATCCGCTCCGGGGGACATCTGAACTACTACCAGAGACACGCGACCGGTGTGAGGAAATGAATAGAAATGGAGAAACCATCCCCATCTCTGCCCTGGAAAGAACAGAAAGAACAGACCAGGTATGTCTACCTAACACACAAGGTATACATGGGGACATGCAGAAAACCCCCACAGAATCAAATCTGGACATCAGACAACTTAGTATGCTTATACAGGCTTTGCCAACTAAGGACGATATTCAGACTATACTAATGAATATAACAGGCATACTAAGGGAAGAAATTAATGAGGTACGCATAAAAGTGGAGGAGGGGGAACAGAAAGTAGCGGGGGTGGAGAAGCGCCAGGAGAAAACAGATTCCAGACTGTTAGCCCTCGAAGATAAACTAGAGAGGCAGCAACAACATATGATTAGGCTACAACTATATGCAGAAGAGGCGGACAATAGGAGCAGAAGAAACAACTTACGGATTAAGGGGATACCAGAGAGTTTTGAGGGGCTGGTATTAAGAGAAACGGTGACATCTATATTGAATAAAATCTTAAAGAACCCCCCCGAAACTCCCCTGGAGCTGGACAGAGTACATAAGGTCCCCACAGCAAAGAACCTTGAACTGCCCAATCCTCGTGATGTATTATGTAGAGTACACTTCTACAGAGTAAAGGAGGAGATACTAAGGGCAGCATGGAAAGAGGGAACAATACTCTGGGAGGACATGAACATCCAAATATTCCCCGATCTCTGCTGGCAGACCAGAACCCGAAGGCGCCTGTTAAAACCTCTATTGGACCTTATACGTAACAAGGGCGCTACATATCGCTGGGGGTACCCACTGGCTGTTACTGTTAAAAGGGAAGAGAGGAGCTTTAATTTGAGGGAGCCATCACAGCTCCCGTTACTGTTTGATTTTCTGGGCTCAGACCCTATAGAGGTCCCAGACTGGTTGGAACTGCCTGGAATAAGAGAGCGAGGTCCCAATAGCTGAACAGATTAGTCAACTAGTTGAAATCAATGAACATTAAGAAGACCATTTGAATGAATATGAAGAGGGAGCGAGATTAGAAATGGGCGGGGGGGGGGGTACTATATACTATATATATCATAACAGAACATAGTAACATATAATAATACAGAAGAGAGATACCACATTGTAGCACTCGACGGGGCACTCCTGGAGGGGGGGGGAGTGGAGGAGGGTTGAATATTTGGGAGATTAAACAATAGAAATGATCGCGTATGGGGGGCGATTGGGCCCCTGCCGTACCCCCCCCCCCCCCACCTATCTCCTGTTCTTTTTATTTATTTTTTTCTGTGCCCTACCTTAGTGTATCTGGCCCCTATATTTAAAACATTTTTTTTTTTCTCTTTTAACTTTTTTTTTATTTTTTTTTGGGGGGGGGGGGATAGGGAGGGAGGGAGAAGGGAGGGGAGGGAGGTGAGGAATATATATACTCTTGTGTGTGGGGGAGGGGGGATTGGGTAGGGTGGGGGGGGGTGTCCCTTTTTTTTTTTTTTTTTTTTTTTTATATATATTCTTAAAATATTGCTCAATTTTTTTTTCTCTCCTTTATCTCTTTTTTTTTTTTTCTCTTTTTTTTTTTTTTTTTTTTACAACACCTAATACCACACGGGGGAAAAGGGCCACATAAGGGCCACGTATATATATACACACACACACATAAATCCAAGAACTAAGTAGACAACAAAGACACGCCACAGCGTAAATAACGCATAAATAACATTCCACATGCACTTATATGTCACCCATATAAATATTTGTCACCCATATAAATATTTAGTATACACACATAGACACTGGGTAAGATCACTGAACACTTTTTTTTTTTCTTCTTTTTTTTTTTCTTCTTGGGGGCTGGAGATCAAGGGTAGGGAACAGTTCCGAACTAGACCGAACCAGACCGATAACAGGGTGAAAGCACTGGGAAGGCCAAGAATATAATATAGTGGGTAATATAAAAGTTAGAAACCTCAGGAGGATAGAATGGAATGAAGAGGAGAATATGTGTGTTTTTCTTTTTTTTGCCTTTCTAGAAAGTTTACCCGATGTACAGATAGAAATGTGGTTATTTATCTGGTTAACTTGAATTGGGTTACTGTGTGACTATGTCTATGTTACTATGTGTAAAAGGGGTCAGAGGGCTCCACAGAGGTTTTTCTTTTTTTTTTTTTTTTTATTCTATTGGAGCCCCCCCTCCCCCTTCCCGCCTTAAGATGAGGCGGAGACTGGGACAGGGTGAGCTGGGGAAGGAAAAAGGGGACAAGACGCAAAGCTGAAGATTGGAAGATTAGAAGGGGTGCACCGGAGGCAACACTTAGGCGAGACTCTCCGCAGTGCTCATACACGTACCCCCACCAGAGCGTCTCTCCTCCAAGTGGAGGGAAGTCGGAGACGCTCAATTGTGTTGTTTTTTTTTTTTTTTTTTTTACCTTCCCTTTCTTCCCCTAAATATATTGGGAACCCACAAACAAGGTGGGATTGAGGCCCAAGAGGGAGTAGGGAAACAAAGTTAATACTTGGGGACGTGGACGGTGGACTAGGACCCGAGGCATTGGGGTTGTGTGTTTTTTTTTTTTTTTTTTCCCTTTCTCTTTCTCTCTCTCTCTCTCTCCTCCTCCTTGGGCTATCAGAGGGGAAGCTTTCACTTTCTCCCCTGGTGCCCATATACATTGCCTTCCTCCCGTATCCTCCTCCATCCCCCACCGTTACTTACGGTGTCGTGGACTACTACGAGGGGAGTGCCCTTTCTCTCAGCCTTGCCTGGATAGTTGCCATTGGTCAGATGATCGGTTCTTGTACACTGAAAAATAGGTGCCCAGGAAACAACATTTGAGCGGGGGAACTAGATAGGGAAGGCGAGAGGTCAATAAAAGATAGGATAAAAGATGGAACACAGGATGAGCAGAGTAAATGTCACTACATACAATGTGAAGGGGTTAAATATCCCAGAAAAAAGAGCAAAAATATTAATGGAACTGGGGAGACTCAAATCACAAATCATTTTTTTGCAAGAAACACACTTTAGGAAAGATAAGGTACCAAAATTCAAGAGTTCAAGATTCCCGGTGGTGTATCATGGTGCCTCCCAGACCTCAAAAGCAAATGGGGTAGCAATTTTGTTGGCTAAAAAGATAACATGGAAGGAATCCAAAGTAATAACTGATGAGGAAGGACGCTTTCTTCTCGTGAAAGGGACGCTGAATGAACAAAAAATTACTCTAGCGAACATATACCTACCAAATGAGAATCCAGTGTTTGCATTAGAAAAATATCTGGATCTAATAAACCAGAATAAAGAAGGGGCCCTAATTGTGGGAGGAGACCTAAATATGGTCTTAGAACCCAATCTGGATACCTCAAAGGGATCCTACCATATATCAAATATAAAATTACGCAAAGCGAGGAGAATGCTCCAAGAATTACAGCTAATAGACAGTTGGAGGATCCTACATTCCCACGAGAGAGATTACAGCTTCTACTCAGCTAAATATAAAACATATACAAGACTTGACTACATATTTGTAGACCAAAGTATATTGGGGAATCTGAGAGAAGCCTCAATAGGATCTTTTACAATATCAGACCACGCCCCCGTGAGTTGCTGCCTGGAATGGGGGGAAACAGGGCCGAGGGAATGGAACTGGAAGATTAATGAAACATTATTAAAAGATCCTATATATGAGAGTAAGATAGACCAAGAAATAGAAACCTTTTTTCGGACAAACGATTCTGATGGCGTGGCCCCGCTGATTAAGTGGGAGACACACAAGTGTTATATGAGGGGAATTCTCATCTCTCTAGGAACACAGCGAAAACGCTCTTTGAATGCAACGCTAGACAGCCTACTTGGTGAGATCCGTATATTAGAGAACGAACATAAACAAACACAAAGATTACATGTCGAAGAGAGATTAATGACTCTACGGGATAAGTTGAATCTATTATTAATGGATAAGGCCAAGGCCAAATTAAGTCGGTGTAGGAGGGCGTACTACGAATATGGGAACAAGCCAAGTAGGATGCTGGCAAACGCATTGAGAGAGTCAAGAGCAAAGAACCATATTGAAAAAATAAAAACACAAGGAGACATCTTAGTTAGTGCCCCACAACTAATAGCAAAGGCCTTTAGAGAGTATTATAGTAAGTTATATCAATTGGATAAACAACCGGATAAGGCAGGAAGTCAGAGTAGAGAAGAACGAATAAAGGCATACATCTCGGCCTCAGGGATGCCTAAAATACCGGACGAAAAAATTGCGATCATTGAGGGCACAATAACAGTAGAGGAATTAGCAGAGGCAATTAAAGAAATGAAGCCAGGCAAATCCCCAGGGCCAGATGGCTATACCCTGTTGTATTATAAAACTTTTTTTGAAAAGTTGGCACCTCAATTTTTGATTGCATTTAACTCTTTAAGAGAAGGACAACAGATGTTAAGAGACACATTAGCAGCCCACATAACCGTAATTCCTAAAGAAGGGAAAGACCCTGCGCAATGTAGCAGTTATCGACCGATCTCTCTGTTGAATGTAGATCTGAAGATTTTTTCAAAAATCCTGGCTAATAGGCTTGCCACCCATATCCCCCTTCTGATACACCCCGACCAGGTTGGGTTTACACCAGGAAGAGAGGGGAGGGAAAACACACAAAGAGTATTAAGTACCATCTACCTATCACAGCTTTACAAAAACCCATCGGTATTGGTAGCAACCGACGCAGAGAAAGCTTTTGATAGAGTGGATTGGGGATTCTTGAAAGCGATTTTATCATATATAGGACTGGGAGAGGGGATGCGGAACTGGATCATGGGCTTGTACTCGTGTCCGACGGCCAGAGTAAAGATAAACGAAATAATGTCTGATCCCTTCCCAATAAGGAATGGCACAAGACAAGGGTGCCCACTCTCGCCGTTTATTTTCATCCTGGCCCTGGAACCCTTCCTGAGAACAATACGGGCAAATAGGGACATTAGAGGTATCAGAGTGAGGGGAGACGAGTACAAGGTTGCGGCATTTGCAGATGACCTACTGTTCACTTTAACAAGCCCAGGCCTATCCCTACCAGTTCTATTAAAAGAGATAAGGGAATATGGAGACCTGTCCAACTTTAAGGTAAACTACAATAAATCGGAGGCGATGGGTGTGGAGCTCAACGAACAAACACAACAATTATTGGCAACACAGTTTCCCTTCAGTTGGACAGATTCCCATATAGTATATCTGGGAACCAAGATGCCAAGAAATCTAAATAGGATCTTTGAATTAAACTTTACCCCACTAACAAGAGTGATTAAAACCGATCTACAGAGATGGGACAAGGAGATTTTTACTTGGTTTGGGAGAATTAATATTATTAAAATGAACGTAATGCCGAGATTGCTCTATTTGATTCAGACCCTACCAGTAAAAATCCCTCTTGGCTTTTTGAGAGATCTAAGATCTAGATTTATTAAATTTATTTGGGCAGGAAAACCAGCGAGAATAAGGAGGGAGGTCCTGACTCTACCTAAAGAGAAGGGAGGAGTGGGATTTCCAGATCCAATGAGCTACTATGATGCCTGCCACATGGCAAGAGTGGTAGAGTGGTGTATACACCAGAAGGATAAACCTTGGATCCATATAGAACAGAAAATAACGAATATCCCTTTGGAGGGAATGGCATGGATTTCAGAGTCAGATATCCCACAAGAGGTGAAGAAACATCCCACAGTAGGGGCCACAATACGGGCCATAAAGAGGATATTTGGAAAAACAAAAATCTCTAAATATCCAAGCCCACTAATACCAGTACTAGGGAACCCTAGATTTAAATTAGGTTTGACGGATACCCATTTTAATAACTTAAGACGGGGAGGACTGAGTAGACTTATTCATCTCACGAATCATAGCCAGGGTGGAAATGCAGCAGAGAGGGAGGAGAGATTAGGAAGTACGCTAGATGTAATGAGACAACTACAATTGAAAGCGGCTATTCAAGCAATTAGACCACAGGGGGAGACAACTCGGGAGCTATCTGTTTTCGAAAAAGTATGTAATAAAGGCGACCCAGTGAGGCATAGCTTATCATATATGTATAGCCTCTTAGTAGAATCAGAAGCCCCGCAAGACCTATTATTTATCCAGGCATGGGAAAGAGACTTAGAGACCAGATTCTCGGAGAACCAGAAAGAAAAATTTTTTAGATTTACCCACAAGGCCTCGTTGGCGACTAGATACCAAGAGGGGGGATACAAAATCCTAACTAGATGGTACAGGACTCCGGAGGTGTTAAAACGAATGTTCCCCCAGGTGTCAGATCAATGTTGGCGATGTGGGGAAGCAAGAGGTACCATGATACATCTATTCTGGGAATGCCCGAAATTAAAGGAATACTGGGAAATGGTAGCCGAAACAATAGATGTAATTACCAAAGTGAACTTGAGAGACAACCCAGCGGCACTATTACTGAATGATTTCCCAATGACAACGACAAAATATAAAAACTCACTGCTTAGGCATTTGCTTACAGCAGCTAAGGCCTGTATTCCATCTTTCTGGAAAAGCACGACATCCCCGACGCGACAACACTGGCTTAATAGAGTAACAGAAATCCAATTGATGGAATACTTGACAATGGGAATGAGAGAACAGGAGGAGAAATATAGACAAGTATGGGAGCCCTATATCAACTATAGGGAACAGAACCCATGAGGGTGGAGGGGGGGAGGGAGAGACAGGGAGAGAAGGATATATTTTTTTTTTTTTTTGTTGTTAGGGGCGACTAAGGGAATCAACCAGGAAGTAGACCTGGCGGGGGGGGGGGGGGGGGCCGGGTAATCATAGTAGCTGCTGACTATACAGTAAACTATTAAAGAGCTGTACTGGTAAAAGGAAATGTTGTCTGTATATCGCAAGTTGGATTGTTATTATGTTTTTAAATGGACTAAGGAAAAGAAAAGGATAAAATAAAGAATTTAAAAAAAAAAAAGCAGAAGAGACTTCTGCAAGATTTGGGGCTCAGACTGCTTGGCTGATTTGCAAGGGGGTGAGGTGAAAAACTAATGGTCATCGGCTGCAGGTGCCAAATCCGATCTTTCAACACAAGACTGGTTGGGAGACAATATGAAGGAACTGGAGGCACCGTCAGCAACCCAATCTACTACTGCCTGTTCTGCTCCTGGCCTTAACATTCGTAGAGACAGATTAGGCCCCACCAAATACCGCTGCAGACTCTGTCGCCTACTCGCACCTGAGGAAGGTGTTTCACTTGTGCGTGTAGCTGGCACAGATCGACCATGTCCTCTCCCTGCAACAGGAGCTCCACCAGCAGCACCACGACCGCGGCCACGTCCCTTATTGGACGTTCTCATATTTCTCAAATGTAGGATCTTGCCCTAAATGGGTGTTTTTTTTTAATACAACAATAGAAGAACACTAGCTAAGGTGTTTATCTCACACCTACAGATATGCAGGAAACCAAAAAAAATAATAAATGATTTGCCCAAAATAATTGTTTTTTTTTAATAGCACAATAGAAAACAGTATGTAAAGTGTGTATCTCACATGTACAGATATGCAGGCAAGACTGCAAACACTGGAGGAAAAATTGGAAAATATATTTTTTTGCCCTATATATATATATATAGATAGATAGATATATATAGATATATATATATATTTCTCTGCCTATAAGCACAATCAGGAACCTTTCCCTAAACTATCTAATGCAGAGTATGTCACAGGAACATATGCAATGCTGGTGCAGTATGCAGAGTATGTCACAGGAACATATGCAGAGTATGTCACAGGAACATATGCAATGCTGGTGCAATATGCAGAGTATGTCACAGGAACATATGCAATGCTGGTACAATATGCAGAGTATCTGATAGGAAATTATGCAATGCAGCTGCAATTAGGTTTGTGAAGTAGGACTGACTCCTATATATTCCTCTGCCTACAAGCACAATCCGGAACCTTCAACCTAAATTATCTAATGCAGAGTATCTGACAGGAAAATATGCAGCGCAGCTGCAATTAGATTTGTGAAGTAGGACAGACTCCTATCTAATTCTCTCCCTATAACATCATCAGGAACCTTTCCCTACAGTAGCTAATGCTATGTAGATCGCTGAGTATTGTAATTTGATTTCTAAAGCAGCACAATCCTATCTAAATCTGTCCCTGAGAGCAGCAGCAGAAGCCTTTCCCTACCCTAGCTAAAGCAGAGTGATGAGTTGTGCTGTGTGCATTCTAGCTTATATAGAGGCTGGGTCACATGCTCGGTCACATGCTGCACTGGCCAATCACAGCCATGCCATTAGTAGGCATGGCTGTGATGGCTTCTAGGCCACATAAGTAAAACAAATGCTGATTGGCTGCCTGCAGCACGCCGTTACATACCCAAACACCGAACCCTAACTTACAGCAAATTGTTTGGGTCAAAATAAAAAACGAAAAAACTTTACAGTTCGGGTTCGCTCAACCCTAGACACATCACTACACAAACACTCTCAGTTCACCTCTCTCTTCTATCCTGTCATCTGCTAGTATCCCTCTGATATCTCATGTCTCATACCATCTCGCTACCATTTTTGGCTTAGGCCTCTCATTCAGACATAATTTTCTGTTAATATTAATTGATACTACCTTACTACTTTGGATACCTGATAAAACATAATTATGTTTACAGCCTATACTTTTTTATGGACTAGGAGGTCTCTATGGATACATCACTATACCCATGCCTGCTCTCCGTTTGGCCCCTGGAGGGGCCCCATTTTTGACTCTGCCCCCTCAGCTCCCAGGTGAGGCACCTGCTGCCGTCTTGGGGCCACACACTTGCAGCCATGGTCAAGCTCAGTGGTGAGTATGAGGACTGTAACGGTCACCACCGCTTACGACCTTCCATCCATCCACGACAATCTTATCTGACACACTACGACCATACTGCATACACGATCCATATCAATTCCCATAAACAAGACGAGACTCAAGCTCTGAACTTGCTTTCAAAGATATGACCATTTATTGGTATTTTCTCAGCTTCTTATACAGTCTCAAGCATAATCCAGTTAGTCACAGGACAATGTAGTCTTCACCCCCCTTCACACCATGGGGGGCTTCAATCACACTCTAAAAGGCATCAGGTAACTAACATGTAGACTTGTCGGCACCGTATCTTCAAAGGTTCAATTAACCTTGAATAATACACAAACATCAGTTGAATAAGTTATCTAGAAGCTTTATAACAATGGCAGAGTCTTGTGAGAGTGGGTGCAATCAACACTCAACGGAATGTCTTTCAGTGAATAGCCAACACCTTAAGATATTTCAATAGCCTATTATCAAAGGTAGACTCACTCTGTCTTGTAGACCTGAATTAACACCTTTCCAAATCATGTGTGCCCAGATGAATACTAACCGCTTTTGGTATTTGAAGACATCTGCAAACAGTTGAATTATTATTAAGTCCCTTATTATGTCTTCTGTAATATAGAATTAGATTCTTTATCACACAATGGCCCTAGTGGACATAAGTGACCCTTGACATGAGAATATCTCAGTCTGTCACGGTGCAATCGTTACAGGGACCTTCAACCCCTCCGGAATGTCCTGTGCCCTTACAACAAATACTATGCCAGATTGCCAAACACCTTAAGATATTTTTCAATAGCCTAGGTACAGTGTTACACACCCTTGAAGAGCAAGCTGGATCTTGTAAAACTAGGCTAGTCGGGTAGTACGATGCCTGTGTACTCTGTCCACTACTATACTTGTGTATTAATATTTACTGTCTATGTATTGTTTCAACTGGCAATTGTTCGTGTTATGTATGTAACAATTTTACTTTACGCATGTAAACAAATTTACCTTTTGGCTGCAATTACAGCTCCAAGTCTTTTTGGGGATGTCTTTACCTGTCTTCTAGGGTGGACCAGTGTTATGGGGAGGTTTTCTACACCTCAAAGCAAACAAAGGCTAAAATTATATGCGTGGGTAGCCTTTAAACACAGAAAGATATTTTCCTTTCCATCAGGTGTACTAAAAAAATAGACATAATCATTTATACATTCTAGCCTAATTGTGAAATCATTTGTTCAATCATTCATAGCTACACAGTTCTTTAACAACCTTTACACCTTCATTTTCCCTCCCGAATCTGCTACCATTAGGTGTACTTTCTCTAATAAACTAACACAAAGAACTCAGGAATTCTGTGTGCTCATTAGCAGTCCTTTGCTGCCTCCCCGGATAAACCTGCACAATTATGTGCTGTAAAGGAACAGACTCAATGAAAGATGCATAGCACGTGTAGCGAGTAGATGTTTGCACCCTGGAATAGCTGGCTATTAGGGATGGCTGTCTTAGTGCTTGAGACAAGGTCGTGAGCTGTAGCCGGTAATTTAACACTGGCCCTAGTGAGAAACTCCACCATAGTGTTGCGAATAAACGTGCATTTATTCTCAAACACAAGGTAGTGTTTAATGTCACCAACATAAAATGAAAAAAAAAAAAGAAGCAAAACTGATTACTAGAAAAAGGAAGGTTCATTTAAAAAGCCAGGTCAGTGAAGGCAAAAGATTTTCAACTATGAAAACAGATGTGTGCAACAGGAGATTTATATGTGTATGGAAACAACGGTCAAACGCCTAAACCTTTGTCATCCAGTCAGTCTTTGTGACAAAGCCCAGGGAAAGCTTTGTAAGCTTGAGAGACAAAAAAATATGCGTGAAGCTTGTATGGTGCAGTTCCTTATTGCAAAAGATAGAACCAAAGCCACTTCACTTAGAAGCATAAATGTAGGCAGGTCAAGGCTACTGGGGAGTTGTTAAGGAGAGGTCAACACATACTATAGGACTTCTGCCTCCATTACAAGTTCTCCGCTGTGGTTATGTGCCGATATGATGACATATGCCAGATTTGATTTGTACATGTCACTTACTTGATGAACATGCTTTATTCCCATTTGTACACTGAATAATATGAGGTCATTTGGGCTTGACAGCTCCAAGTCTGGACTCTAAAAGCACCCACAGTGATGCATTCTCAGGGAACACGTATCTTTTACAAAGCTCTAACAGGAGGTGGTATTCTACCAAAATTCCCCAAGGCACTCTAAAGCTGGCCATGCACGGATATTTCATTCAGTCTGCACTATAAAGCATGGGTGGACGAATCTCCAGATGAACCTAGTGTATTTTGATAGCTGTCAAACTAGCCCGAACAGTAGCTGCATCTGATTGGATTCAACCAACTGGATGGAGATTTCCACCTGGCCTTGACAGGGCAAACCATTAAGGGAATTTTGTCAGTTCTTCAGGAACCAGTCAAATTCAAAGAGTGTAAGGCCAGCTCAGGAACTAGCCAAAATTGTACTTGCTGGTGTGCTACCACTATAACCATACACCACAATGATACATTCATCTTTGCACGAGTAATGATACATTCATCTTTGTTTCATATTCTTAAAAAAAAAACGAATACAAATGGGTGTGTATATCCTTTCATCCTTTCGTCCTTCTTTGCAAAATTCATATAAAAAAAAAAACAAACAAAAACAAGCTAGTATATCCTTTCGTATATCCTTTGTCTATACTTCTATCATTTTGCAAAATCTTTGTATTTTCTAAACAACCTCACACAAACAAAAATCCAAGATGATTCTGTCTATACTTCTATCATTAATTCAAAGTGTATTTTCTAAACAACCTCAACATTCAACAAACTGATTTGTTAGAAAAATCGGTAGCTACAATTTTCTTTCATTTTGTTAATTTAAAAAGACTCCACTCCAGGTCAGTGTCATCTTCAGGCATAATAAAAGACAACTATCAGGGAAAACAGATAAAAGTGTGCAAAATTCAGCCAGTTGAGCAGGTACATGCGTGTATAAAAAACGGTCAATCACGCCTTTAAAAAACCTTTGTTTACCATCCAGTCATAGTATTTTAACGTCAAAGTGCAGGGGAATTTCCAGCTTGCGATGTCAAAGCTGCAGTAAAGAGATGTTGAGAGCTGCAGCTCCAGGCGTAAAAAATATGCGTACCAAGAAGCTTCGTATGGTGCAGTTCCTTTTAAGGTTTATGTGAAAAAAGTTACGAAGAATGGTATAAACCCTGACACATAACCTGCACGCCCTCTGGCATGACCACTATATATGTGCCATAGAGCCTTCTTGTGAGCATCCTTGAAAACAAAGAGGAGAGTAAGTTGGAATGACACAGGCCAATCTAGCTGGTGTGTAGTACCACCTATATAACACTTTATAGGCATTCTCCAATATAAGGACATTTTTCGAACACTTGGAGAAGGCTATGGTCATAGTCCACCAGTCCTCTAGGTCCAACTGTCTCCCCAGTTCTTTTTCCTATTGAAGATGGTAGGGCCTCAACGGAAGATTTTTGTAGAAATTATGGACGAGTATATTAATGATATCATGCCTGGGGAGAGGGGTCTGGCAATACATAGGCGCTCAAAAAGAGTCAGGATGTATGTAGTGGGACGGGGTTTGTTGATGAACAGTTGCTTTGGAGAAATTCCCATTTGTACACTAATATGAGGCTCCCTCAATTTGGGCTATCATGACAGCTCCAAGTCTGGTTATTACTCTAGTGGGGGTACAATGGGCACATTCCACAGATTCTCAATGGGGCTTAAAGTGATTGTAAAGTCTGTTTTAAAAAAAAAAAAAAAAAACATGTTATACTTGCCTGCTCTAACAGGAGGTGGTATTGCACTACCAGCCCAAATCTTCTCCCGGGTCCCTCTTTGCACTCTAAAGCTGGCCCCTCCCTCCTGTTGATGCCCCATACAGATATTTCAGCAGATCTGCACTATAAACCCGAGCCGATGGCTCTGTGGACATCTCCAGATGAACCTAGTGTATTTTGATAGCTGACAAACGGGAGCCCGAATGGCAGTAGCTGCTAAGGTTATTATCTGTGGATTCAGCCAATGGAGGGAGATTAAAGTCTGTTTTAAAAAAAAAAAAAAAAACGGACCTGATTGACTCGTGACATCGCTGGGATCGCTGGTAAGTATTAGGGGGGCTGATGCACACAGAAGGATTTTGTCAGTTCTTAACTCTTGCATAGAACCAGTCAAACAAAGAGTGTAAGGCCAGCTCTGTGTATCCATCTTCTGAGGCTAAACTAGCCAAAATTGTACAACTTGCTGTGTGCTACCACTAGGTATCAAAGAACCAGGAGGGAGATACCTTCTTCTCCTTCACCACTGATACATAGTCATCTTTGCATAGTAGGGGGGCTGATGCACACAGGTCATTGTCATGTGGAAGGTAAACCTTCCATATTGACTTAAAAAAAAAAAACTTTCTGCTGCCTACACCTTTTTAAGTGCAGCTAGTCATCAAAGAACAATACCTTCTTCTCCTTCAAGGCCCCATTTTTCTTATATCCTGACATCATGTTGGAAGGTCCTTCTTTCAGAGGGCAGCAAAGGCCCCACCTTTGCCATATCAACATGTGCTCCAAACAGGAAAATCCAGGATGGTGATGATTCTGTCTATAGCCTTTTTCCTTCTCAGAATCTTCAAGGTGCGTTTTGGTGACTGCAGGTGGCCTTTCTTGAGGAGTGATTTTTTTTCTTTCTTGCAACCCTCCCACACAAGCCGCATATGTGGAAAATGTGTGATATTGTTGTCACATGCACACAATGACCACTCTTTGTCCAATTCCTGCAACTGCTTCAGAGTTGCTGTAGTCCTCTTGGTAGCCTCTCTCATCCAGTTTGGAGCAATGCACTGATCCAGGGAGGGTCTGTGTTTTACCAAATACCTCCCCGCTTCTTAACCACTTCGTATCCGGGCCATTGTAGTTTGGCAGCCACAAGGTGGCTCTACAATGCCAGAAGGCCGTCTATTTACAGCCTCGGGCCTCCCGCCGCTGGAGGGCGCGTGCAAACCGCCTTGTCACTAAGGTGCCGATGCATGTGCTTGGCGGCCGAGATGCCTGCCAGGCACCCGCGATCGGCAGTTACAGAGCCAGGGACGTGGATCTCTGTGTGTAAACACAGAGATCCACGTCCTGTCAGGCAGAGGAGACCGATGATATGTCCCTTGTACATAGGGACAACCGTCAGTCCCCTCCCCCCACAGTAAGAATCACTCCCAGGGAACGCATTTAACCCCTTGATCACCCCTAGTGTTAACCCCTTCCCTGCCAGTCGCATTCATAAAGTAATCAGTGCATATTTATAGCACTGTTCGCTGTATAAATTTGAATGGTCCCAAAAATGTGTCAAAAGTGTCCATTGGGTCCGCCGTAATATCGCAGTCCTGACAAAAATCGCAGATAACCGCCATTACAAGTAAAAAAAAAAAACATAATTCTATCCCCTATTTTGTAGGCGCTATAAAACTTTTGCGCAAAGTAATTTCTATACGCTTATTGCAATTTTATTTTACCAAAAATATGTAGATGAATACGTATCGACCTAAACTAAGAAAAAAAAAATATATAAATATATATATATATATATATTTTTATTTAGTATAGCAAAAAGTTAAAAATATTGGGCCAGATTCAGGTAGATGAGAGTATCTTTCCTCTGGAGTAACGCTTCTCATTTACGTTACTCTGAAGACCCTTTCAGCGCAAGTCCTGTAATTCACATAGCAATTGCACGTAAACTTGCGCCAGAGTAACGATAATGCGCTGGCATAACCCGACGCAAGTGGAAGTGGGTGTGATCATATGTAAATGATGGGCGGAGCCCAGCGCAGAGGCTTACGTTCAGCGCATCATCCACGGAGCATGCGCAGTGAGTGCGGCTCCACTCGCCCCCCTTGTGCGCATGCTCACAACTTCCGTCGGCACCACTTCCTGGGAAACGTCAGCGCAATGCGTTCCGCTGGGCGCTTAAAAGCGCTGGCGGAAACGCCATTCCGGCGCAAAAGTATATCCGTTTCCCCCCACCCCAGGGAAGATACTTTTGCACTGTAATGGCTGCTCCCGCTACCCCCAAAGTGAGGAGGAACCTCAACTTTAATGCCCAGGAGGTGTCTGTGATAATCTCGGCTATGGAGACGTTTAATGATTTCCTCCACGGGAAAAAAAGCAGGAAGACCAGCCGGGAGAGGAAGCAGGGCATCCTGGACACTATAGCTGCCAGGGTCAATGTCCTGGGGTACTCCACCCGGAATGCAGGCGATATTCAAAAAAAAATAGCAGAAACGACCTGCGGCGCAAGGAAACATGAGGGGCAAAGGTGGCCACCATTAGGAGCCAGTGAAGAGGGGCACAGGTGGTGGTCCCCCATGTCCTGTCACCTTGACCGCGGAGGAGGAGGTGGTCGCCACGGATGCCTGCGACAGGGGAGCAGTTGGAGGGGGTCCCTGGCTATGACTCCGTACGAGGAAGGCTCCAGGACAGGTAAGTGATTTTACCCCCTTTTTGGTGTGTTGCATGTGGGGGGGGGGTACATGTGCCAAGTGTGTGGGACCACCAACATGTGTCTGCTTTGTGTCATCCACAGATGACGGAGCTGGGCCATCATCGCTTACCGGCCAGTCCACCCCAACCTCCCAACGGGATGCTGATGACGAGGCCCTGGGTGCTGGAGACACCGAGGTGGAGGAGGAGAGTGCCCACACCACTTCAGCAGAGGTGGTTGTGGAGGAGCCTGTCCCTGAACAGGAGTTTATTTTAATGTTGGAGGAGTCTTCCTCCTCTGCAGGGCCCTCTGTGATCCCCTCCCCCATCCTAGGTAGCCCCTCAAGGGCGACTCCATCCCCACGGGGACAACCTTCTTCTGCCCCCAGGAAGGCGACCCGGAAGACCAGGGGGGTGTCTGATCTGGTCCAGGACCAGGTAGTGTTGGACCACGCCAAACAGACCCAGCAAATGGGGGAGATGGCTGGCCACTTAGACAGGGTCGCAGACAGCCTGGGCTCTCTGTCACAGCTGCCCAGTCGTGTGCAGGGCGTTGTGACCAGCCTGGGGGAGGTGCAGGCTGATATCCGGCACCTGACAGCAGCTGTTCGAGACAACACAGCTGCCATCCGGGAAGAGGGGAGGCAGCGGCAACGTGACCAGCGGCATCAGATCACCCGCCAGCTAAGGATGCAGGCCCAGACAAACCTGTATCTGAGCCGTATTGCTGTGGCATTGGAGGGCATGCAGCCAACAGCTCCCAGAGAGGTGGCCCACCCGGGGATCAGCCTCCTCCTGATACCCCCCCACCCCCACTGTCACCACCCACTCCCTCCAGGCAGCTGAGGAGCCCGAGAGTGCCCCCAAGGAGGAGCCCCCGTCATCCCAGATGAGGGTTTTTTGATTTTTATGGTTGTTATATATTTTTGTTTATACTCAGGATATGAGTTTTTTTTTATTTTTGTTCTCAGGTTATGAGATATTTTTGTTTATTTTGTACTGCACACGGTCAGGAGTGCAGGGGACAGTGTGAATGGTGTGTGAATGTGAGAGGGTGGCACTCCTGCCAGTAAGGGGTGTCACCCTCGGCCGTGGTGGTGAAGTTAACCCCACGGCTGTATGAATGACGTGTGAAAGGTGTATGAATGGATCAGTGACATCATTGGGGCCTTGACGCTGGCGTTACTGCTCCCAACTCCTACATGCTGGACTTGGGCTAATCCAATGCGATGTGCATGTGGTGTGTGTGATCTAGGGACATCAGTGGTGTACACGCGTGCATTGTCTGTGTGATTAATGTTTTGGTTTAGTGTCCAAAGATGCCTACGGCGAGGACCCTCCTGACTGCTCTTCCATCAGCAGACTGGGTGTCCTCTGGCAGGTGGGGACTGTGTGGGTCGGGGGTCAGGTCATCACGTATGTCAATCTGCAGGCCTTTTCTCATAGCAAAGTTGTGCAGAATACAACATGCACCGATGATCTGACACACAAAGGTAGGGGAATACAATAGGGTCCCCCCGGACTTATCCAGGCAGCGGAAACGGGACTTCAGGAGCCCAAATGTTTGCTCCACCACTGCACAGGTTTTGATGTGTGCTTCATTGTATTTTCTCTCTCCTCTGGTTTGGGGGTTCCGGAAAGGAGTCATTAGATGGGGTCCCAGTGCATATGCAGAGTCACCTGTAAGGGAAAATACAGGAGGATGTTAGTCATGCATGTGCGACTTCTGTTGTGCATCACGGGAGGGGATAGTCATGCCTGCCACCCATGTCACTCACCAACCAGCCAGCTGTCCCCATACATGTTCTGCTCGAATTCTGCTGGGATGGGACTCTGACGGTATATGAAGCTGTCATGGCTGGACCCGGGGTGTTTGGCACGGACGTGCCATATGAGGCGCTGGGCATCGGCTATCACCTGTACGTTGATGGAATGCCAATGCTTCCGATTGCGGTATATGTGCTCTGTGGCACTGGGGGGCTGTAGGGCCACATGTGTGCAATCAATGGCCCCGATGGTGCGTGGGAATCTGGCAATGCTGTAGAAATCTGTCATTGCCTTCAGCCGCAGCTCCTCAGTGGTGGGTCTGATGAACTGGTTGGACATGCGTCTGAGGATTGCAGGGACAACCTGGTGCACACATCTGCTTATGGAGGATTGTGACATCCCAGCCACCACTCCACTTGTACGCTGGAATGATCCACTTGCAAGGAAATGAAGTGTTGCCAGGACCTTCACCAGTGGCTGCACTGCTTGTGAGCGGTGTGTCTTGCTGGTGATGTCACCCTGCAGGGTTGTGGTTAGTTCAAGTATTGCATCAGGGCTGAATCTGAAGAGGCGATACACCTCCTCATCCCCCATGCCAAAGAGGCTCATACGTGTGCGGTATATCCTCTCACGTGCCCGCCTCCTTCGTTCCGGGGGACCCAGTACTAGTGCTAGGACCACGACTGCCCGCTGGCATGTTGGCACACAGAGGTGTTGTCCTTGCAAGTGTGGTTGTTCAGCTAGCACCCTATCGTCAGGTAACGCTGCTGTAGCTGCTCTCCTGCTGACCATGTGGCCATCTGGAGTAAAGATAAAGCAGCCTTTTGTAGAAATAACTTTGCGCCGGACGGACGAGATACGCGCGGCGCATGTAGCCGGCGTATGGTGCTAATCCTGTTCGCTGAATTTGTGGAAAAATCCCTCATTGGGTGCATATTTGCAGGGGAAATCAATGGGCGCGACTGATGCGCACAGCGAAATTAAGCGCTGACGATACTCTGGCGTCGGAACTTTCCGCCGGTCGCAAATGACCCGTTATTGGGCGCATCTAGTTTGGTGGGTACGGGCACATAGAAACGACGGCGCATCATCACAGTTACGCGGCGCATATCGAAATACTCCAGCGCAAGTGTTCCTGAATCTGGCCCATTGTGTTTTTTACTGAGATTTTTTATTTTTTTTATTCAGGGAATACATAACATGTTTGTTTTTGGAAAATATTGGTTTATTTGCACTGGATTTGCTTATTTGCACAGAAACTGCCCTTATTTTATTGCATTTCACGCCAGTATATTTTCCTTTACATATGCATTGTAGTTTTGCATATTTCCATGGCATGTGGAAATATTTATCTTTGCTTGTCACCTAATTACACAACATTTATTTTACCTCATTAGCAGTACCACACCCTTTCCTAATATTTGCATTATACCATTAATTACCAACATCTGCTTTAGCAGTTGGTTTCAGTGGGGGCAACAGCTTGTTATTCTCCTAAATTTTTAAATATGTTTTACATTCAGTCCATAGCGCAATACTACCCTCTCCCTTTTTTCCTGTTGATCCATGTCCACAGCCAAAAGTGGCTATAGTAAGATATATATATATATATATATATAGTTATATAGATGTATAGTTAATAGTAAGAGCAGGTCCGATGTTGAAATTTGCTGTGTACTCTTGTTTAGCTGTGTGTTAAACTCGTGATTGCAGGTACTAATGGTCAAATTCACCTGCACGCCCTTATTTAAAATGGCAAATTCAGATACGCCCTCATCGCGTGACCAGCATCACACGTGACTTCGTGTTTCTAAATTGCTCAAGATTCCTATCGTGGGTTGTCGGCACCCAAGGTAAGACAAGTACCGTATTTTTCGGACTATAAGACGCACTTTTTTCCTCCAAAAATCTGAAGGAAAATGTCCCTGCGTCTTATGGAACGAATATACATTAGGCCACGCCCCCCGCCGCTGCTGGTCCCGCCCCCCCCCAGCGGCCGAACGTCATGAGAAGTAAGTGAGGGGCACAGAAATAAGTTCCTGTCTGTGTAAATCCCATCCACCTGCTCCTCTCCTCCCTCCTCCGTTTAAAGCTCCGTCCTCTTCTCTCTGTCACTGTGTGCAAGAAGACAGTGCAGCTGATAGCTCGTGAACTGTAGCTCTCCTACATGGAGAGGATCCAATCAGCACACTGCTCCATCCAACTCCACCTCCAGCAAGCCTACAGCCTGTCCTGACTGAGCAGCTTCACACTTCCCTTCTCTCGCCCCTCCCTCCATGCTTGTGTGTTCTGTCTGTGAAGGAGGTGGGCGGGAAGATTAAAAAGAAGCAGACAAACATGGATATACTACTGAATGAGCCAGAGAGCACATAGGAGACTGAGTGTGAGTACTTCTCACCAACCCCCTCTATTCTCTCTCACTCTTCCTAACCCCAGCTCAGCATAAAGAACATCTTTTAGAAAATCAGCCTTTGCAGGAATAATGAAGTTGTCTCTCATTTCCAGGAGCACATATTCAGGGACAATCTCTCCTTCCTTCTTTGTGCATGTTTCTAACCTTTTTCAGCACAGTTCTACCTTGAAATCATTTGAAACAATGCATTTCCCTGTGCTGTGCAGAGCTGTACACTGATCAATGACTTGTAATTTCTCTTCCTGCAGGCAGCCAGTGACTACCTTTGCAGCAAAGTGCACAGTGTTTTTAAATAAATTAAATGGCAATTCATTATTCATTAATGGCAATGTTCAGGCTGCATTAATGGCACAGGTCAGGCTGCATTTCATGGGCGCTGGTAAATATTTTGGTACACCATTTGGTTCTGAATTTTTTTTTCTTGTTTTCCTCCTCCAAAACCTAGGTGCGTCTTATGGTTAGGTGCGTCTTATGGTGCGAAAAATACGGTAATTTGCGCCCCTAACACAGGGACATTTAGCGCTCCCTGAGTCCCTTCCACTCGTACAGTATTAAAACCCCTTATAGTACATTTTAGGATGTACCACTCCCTCTTTGTTCTCCTTTCTTTCCCTTTTATCCCTCTCTATCCTAATTTCTTGTTTGTTATCCCCATCCCTCTCTAGACTTCTTACTTCTTATTCTTTCTCTCCCTTTTTCTTTGTTCCTCGCCCTCTTTACCTCTCCCTTCCATGTATTCTCCATTTGTATTCCTTCTCTTACTCCCTGGTAGGGAGTATTGAATCAGTGGCAGTGCTGGCGGGGAGTTGGGATTCAGTGGCAGTCTGACTTCCTAAATTCCTTTGTCAGCTCTAGATAGTGCAGGATGCATCTCCTGACATCCAAGGTATGAAACCTCAACTCCCCTTCACCTGTGGGGTTGGGACAAAGGGAAGGTAGAACCACTTCCTGACTTCTGTGGAATTTCGAAGCAACCTTGGGTAAAAATGCTGGATCGGTCATAATGGTGAATGGTGGGCCCTGAGCTGGTCTCTCCCTAGAGAGCTCTGAAAAACCTGACTACCCAGGAGTTAGAAGCCAAGGGGTTTTCTAGGTATGCACTGTAACGGTCGCCACCGTTTACGACCTTCCATCCACCCACGGCAAGCTTATCTGACACACTCCGACAATATTGCATACACGATCCATATCAATTCCCATAAACAAGACGAGACTCAGCTCTGCACTTGCTTCCAAAGATTTGACCCATTTATTGATATTTTCTCAGCTTCTTATACAGTTGCAAGCATAATGCAGTTAATCACAGGACAATGTAGTCTCCACCCCCCTTCACACCATGGGGGGCTTCAATCACATTCTACAAAGCATTCAGGTAAGCTAATTATGTAGACACGTCGGCACCGCATCATCAATAAAGTTAACTCAGAGAGCATGACATTCCTGTAGACCAGGAGTCTCCAAACTATGGCCCTCCAGGTGTTCAGGAACTACAATTCCCATCATGCCTAGTCATGTCTATGAATGTCAGAGTTTTACAATGCCTCATGGGAAGTGTAGTCCCACAGCAGCTGGAGGGCCGTAGTTTGGAGATCCCTGCTGTAGACAATGATGTGCTAATTCAGTACATCTGAATGGAGAATTTAAAGCGGATCTCCACCCTAAAGTGAAGATCCGCTGATCGGAACCCTCCCCCCCTCCGGCGTCACATTTGACACCTTTCAGGGGGGAGGGGGGTGCAGATACCTGTCTAAAGACAGGTATCTGCACCCACTTCCGGCCCGCAGTCTCGGGCAAAAGACGGGCTTTTCCTGTTGTGTGCTGGGAACTCTCGGCTCCCAGCACACAGCGGGAGCCAATCGCCAGGCGCAGCGCGACTCGTGCATGCACCGTAGGGAACCGGGCAGTGAAGCCGGAGCGCTTCACTTCCTGGTTCCCTCACCGTGGATGGAGGGGGGAGCAGCAGGGAGACGAGCGATCGCTCGTCCTCTGCTGCGGACGCCGCTGGACTCCAGGACAGGTAAGTGTCCTAATATTAAAAGTCAGCAGCTGCAGTATTTGTTGCTGCTGGCTTTTAATAATTTTTTTGGGTGAACCATCCGCTTTAACACATTGTTTTAGACACAATGAATCACACCATCAAAAGGTCTTTCAGGCTCTGATGCAATTAACACCTTTCCACAGAATGTGTCCACACATTGAAGAGCCAACCTCACTTAACATTTCAAAAGCCTATTATACAGAGGGATGTGTCACTGTCTTGTTAACCTGGTCTCAAGTCCACATGAACCACTTTTGTAATTTTCCAGTCCTGCAATATGAATTATTATTAATGTCCCATCTCATGTAATATATGAATTATGATGTCTGTCACCCTATGGCCCTAGTGGACATAAGGTGACCCTAGACATAGGAGTATCTCAGTCTGTCACGGTTCAAACCGTTACATGCACTAAGTGCTGAGATCTGTCCTTTGAGGGTACTTACGGAAAGATCCTTAGTTGCGCCACACTGCAGGAATTCCAGAATGGCTGTGGGGCTTTGCACCAAACAGGAGCGTCCTATGCTCCACTTATTAAAGCAAAGCCAAACCTTCTGGTAGATATGGCGAGTCTCCTTCTTCCTGCTATTAAGGAGGGTGGCAATTAACCTCTCTGAAAACCCCTTGGATCTAAGGATGCCCTCCTCAGTAGCCAGGCCGCTAGTCTCCACTTGTGTACCTGAGGGCAGAGAACTGGGCCCTGTGAGATGAGTTCCTCTCAGGGCGGTAGGAGAAGGGGAGGTTCTACAGCCAGATGCTTGAGCACCGAAAACCAAGCCCTCTTGGGCCAATGTGGTGCCACTAGGATCAGGGAAGTGCTTTCCAACTGAAACTTCCTGAGCACTGCGGGCAATAATACCGGTGGTGGGAATGCTTAACACATTCTGAACTGCCAGCTCTGGGACAGTGTGTCCACCCCCAGTGCTCCCTCTCCTCTGTTTAGAGAGAAAAAAAGAGAGGGCCTTCGCATTTTCTTTTGACACAAAGAGGTTCACCTCCGGAGCTCCCCATCTCTTGATCAAGTGAGATTGAAGACCTCCTGATTGAGGACCCACTCACTCTCTCTCAGTTGCTGCCGACTGAGAAAGTCTGCCAACACATTCTTCTCGCTTCTCAGAAAGACTGCCGAGAGTGAGAGAGAGTGTTGATCTCGGCCCAGCCCAGCCCAGAATGTCTGTTTCTAGGGCCGACAGAACTCCGCTCCTCGTACCACCCTGCTTGTTTAGGTAGGCTACAGCTGAGGAATTGTCGGACCTCATCTGGGTGTGGTGTCCCCGGAGTTCCTCATGGAAAAATCTGAGGGCCAGCCCTACTGCCCTCAGTTCCTTTCAATTGGACAATCTCTTTAGATCTTCGGATCCCCAGGTGCCCTTGCCACTTGCGTCTGTGGTTATTACCCGAGATATCGGGATAAGCCACAGCCGACCCTGTAACCCTCCACCACCAGAGGGATCTTTTTACTTGATCTGGTACCTGAAGCAAGGTGTCTAGAGCCTCTAGATTGTGGTCCCACACCCTTAGGACAAAGGCCTGCAGGGGGCAAAAGTGCAGCCCTGCCCATTGGACTGCTGGGAGGGTGGATGTCAGCAGACCTAGTGTTGACATTAGAGATCTTATCGGGACCTGCTGGTTGCATTGTAGGAGTGCCACCGCTCTGTCTAATTTTAAGACCTTCTCTGTTGGGAGAAACACTCTTAAGAGTGTTAAGTCCAACCAGAATCCCAGGTATGTGATACGCTGTGAGGGGATGAGACTATTTCTAAAAGGTCAGTAGCCACCCCAGGTCCGTTAGGATTTTCATCGTCATCTCCAGATCTTTGGAAAGCTGTTCTGGGGATGCAGCGAACAGGAGCAGGTCATCCAGGTACGCTATGGACACTCCCTGGAGGCACAGAAACGCCACGGGTTCTGCCAAGACCTTGGTAAAGATGCGGGGAAATGAGGATAGCCCGAATGGAAGAGCCTGGAACTGCAGGTGTACAATTGTTCCATCCAAGTCTACCGCTAGTCACAGGAAACTCAAGAGTTTTCGTGTGATCGGGACGTGTAGGTACGTGTCCCTGAGGTCCAGAGATACCATGAAGCAGTTGTGGGGAAGAAGGGCTCTGACTGTGAATATCGCCTCCATACGGAACTGCTTGTAGGTGAATGACCTGTTCAGGGGTTTCAAATTCAGGATTAGTCTGAATTTTCTAAAAGTCTTCACAACAAAAATGTGTGAATAGAATCCCTTACCCTTTTCTGCCTCTGGAACTCTGCGGACCACACACTGGTCTTCCAGATCCCTTAGGGCCCCAAGCAAGGCTTCGGACTTTTCTCTGCACTTGGGTAACTGTGTAATCTAGTATCTTTGGGGTGGGGGGCTTGAAAACTCTAGGCATATCCCCTTCTTATGACTCCCAGGATAAACTGGTTGGGAGAAAGCCTCCCATTGTGGGAGGAAGGTCACCCAGTCTTCCTCCCACCCTGACTGGAGAGCCATTGCTTTTTTGCCGGGCTGCTCAGGAGGGTGAAAAATCGCCCCTCCTCTGCCCCTGCCTTTCGGGGTCCAAGGCTACTTCTGCCCCTCAGGCTTGGGTGCCCCCCCCCTCTGTCTTTGCGGACAAACCCCCTTCTTTGACTGTATCAGGGCCTTTCGTTTGAGATGAAAGGATTTTTTCTTATCCGCCGTGCGGTCTAGAACGGTATCTAGACCTGGGCCAAAGAGTAGGTCACCAGTCAGGGGTATCCCACATAACTTGGCCTTAGAGGCGCTGTCACCTGGCAAAGTTTTGAGCCAGAGGGCTCTTCTGGCAGAGTTAGTCAGGGCCGCAGATAGATTCCGCTGAGGCATCAGCTATATAAGCGATACCTCGCAGGATTGTGGGAAAGGAGGACAAGATAGTATCCTTAGCCGTACCAGCCTCAATTTGCTCCTGGATCTTGTTGAGCCAGTGCTCTAAGTTGCGGGCCACAACTGTAGCCGCCATCTCTGGGTTAAAATTATCCATTGTAGAGTCCCATGTCTTTTTAAGAGGGGAGTCTATCCTCTTGTCCATCACATCAGCTAAGGCCCCCATGTCCTCAAACGCTAGGTCCGTGTTTCTCGAGACCTGGGAGAAGGCTGCGTCTAATTTGGGGGTCTTATTCCAAATAGACGCAGGGTCCTCTGAAAAGGGAAACCTTTTAAAAGGGACCTGGATAAGAAGGGTTTCCTCTCGGGATCCTCCCATTCCTTCTTAACTGTGTTAACCAATACCTCATGTACTGGAAAGACTCTTATCTTGCTCCCCCAGACCCCGATACATTTGGTCAAGGAGGGTTAAGGTCTTTGTCGGTCTGGATACCGAGGGTCGTATAAATTGCCCCTAAGAGGTCCTCTACCTCATACAGGGATAACATATCTGGAGGGCTTTCCGGATTCCCCATCCTGGCCCTCCTCCTTGCTAATGCCCTACGGTCGTTTTTTGCGAGAAAAAAAAGGTCCATTTAAATTGATCTGGGCAAAACGTCGTTTTTTGTCCTAAAAAAAACGACCAAAAAAAAAATACATTTTTTGGGTTTTTCAAAACGTCGTTTTTTGTTTCACAAAAACACCGTGTGTAGCAAAAACGTCTTTTAAAACGACTCAACCCGGAGGGCTTTCCAATGGGATTCCCTTTTTGTGAAAAAACGATGGTGTGTATCAAAATTGTCTTTGAAAGTGGTTTCAAAAACCGTTTTTTACTCAGAAAACTCCTTTTTTTCATCGCAAAAAACGACCGTGTGTACGCGGCATGAGAATCAGAGGGAGCACTATCTGGACGTGCCTGTTCAATGCCGGAAGGACCTGAAGCCTCCTCTGCCCTCTGAGTAGTGGCAGGTTCGGCAGGTGCAGAGCCCTGAGCCAATGGAGGGGTTGTATCCTGAGAGACAGGATTAGAAGGGAGTTGAAATCTTTCAAAAATAGTTTTTAAGAGTTTTAAAGATAGAGTTCCTTTACAGAAGCAGCTAGTCCTGACTCTTACTCTGAATCCCTTTCTCTAACTAGGGTGTCTATACAGTCCCTGCAAAGAACCTTTGCCCGTGACTCTCCTAGAATATCCCTACAGGAGGCACACTTCCTTCTGTAGGTATGGGACGACTGAGTTCTCAGTAGCTTTCTGAAAAACATGCACAAAAAGTGCAGCAAAAAAATCTGAAAAATGGGCAGACAGATACAACCCCAGGAGTGCACTGACCCTCTATCCTGCAGGGATCAGAGCCTACCCCCCCTGACCACCCAGGGGGATTGCACCCCCATAGACAGTTCCCATGTATGGAGGGGCATTCCTAGGTAGAGAGGAACCCACCCCAGGGAACTCTTACCTTAGGAAGGCTGGAGGTGTCACTGGGTGTCGTTTGAGCGTCCAATTCCAACATGACCGCAGGTGGTTGCTGCTATGGAGTCTCACGCTGCCTGTGCGCGTTCCTGACTCTCTCCAAGCATTTGCCTGGTCCCCTATCAGCTCCGCGACCCGGAACCGTAGGTCACGGCTCAAAAGGGGAAACATCAGCCCTCCACCGGAAATGACGTCACCCGCCGTCCAGCCCGCTGGTTCCAAAAAATGTGGCCTGTAGAAAAAAACAGGGAGAGCTAGGCGAGTAGTCTTCTTCCTTGTTATTTTTAAGTACAGTTACTCCCCTGGAGTAAGCCCATTATTGCGTACCTCCAACGGTGCTGATCATTATGAGGGAAATGTCATAAAATTTGCGGACGACACTACGATTGTAGGTAGGATAAAAAATAACGAGGTAGAAATCATTTGTGGAGATGGCGAAATGAAAATGATCTTCAGTTAAATATAAGCAAGACTCATGCTGCGTACACACGATCGGAATTTCCAATTGAAAAAGTCTGATGAGAGCTTTTCATCGGATATTCCGACCGTGTGTATGCCCCATTAGACTTTTTCCAACGGACAGAGAGCAGGTTCTCTATTTTTCCAACGGAAAAAGAACACGCATGCTCGGAAACAAACGTTCTTAACGCGTGAAAGTTCAGATAACTTTTGTGTGACCGCATGTATGCAAGCCAAGCTAAGAGTGGAAAGGACATGGAGAAAGCAGCACCTATTGCTTCAAAACGGATCAAGCGAGAGCAAGTGGTGGAGAGTGCAATATTCATGGCAGATGTAGATGATGGTTCCATGCTGATCTAATATTACACTTTGGTGAGTGCATCCCCAAAAGGGGAGAACATCCCCCCACGTGGTGACTATCCCCTGGTGAAAGGAGCACTGGTTAAGAACTGATTTGATCAACTACATCTCGTTCCCCTGCACCATTATTGTTTCCTATGTGCACCACACATAGAGGTCTTTCAAACGGTGGTTTAATAGTAGTGCTGCTACAGTAGTATACTGGACTCTGGGACATTTAAAGAGTTTTTTTTTATTACTGTGCGTTTCATGTTTTATGTATTTTAAGCAGCTGTTTTTAATCTTACATTCACATCATACTTGGTTGCCAATTATCTTTATCGCTTACTCTTGAGCGCTGAGGGGTGCTAATTTTAGGTAGGGCATCACTAGCACATTTTTGGATACTGTAGTTATTGCCTTTTAGTATTCGGACACTTACCTGTCCTGGAGTCCAGCAATGTTGGCACCACTGCCACCACCACTGCCGGTAAGGGAACCCGACAGTAAAGCCTTTGCGGCGTCACAGCCAGGTCCCTAGTGCCCATGCGCGAAGTGCACTGCACTCTCTCACTGACCCACCAGTAGGGGAAGGAGGAGGAGGGGGCCGAACTTGTGATGTACCTCGCCGCAGCGACGTTTGACAAAAAAGTGTCAAAAACAGGTACCCGCTCTCCCTACCTTCCCAAAAGGTGCCAAATGTGACACCGGAGGGGGGAGGAAGCAGATAAGTACTTTTGGGTGGAACTCTGTTTTAAGAGACTTGTTCTTTGAAAATATTTTACCACTCTGGGACCTCCTGCTCTCTATACTTATGCCTATACATGGCTCCAATATTGGCCGATGCCTGCAAAATTGGCTTTAATTCTTTGTAGAGAGCCCTGATGGTACCACCTGGCTTGACAATAATTGATTGAAAATTTGATTCAGCCGAGTGTAAATTTATCAGCAAACAGTGACTGTGTCCTATGAAAGGCATTCATTGTTTAGGTGGTCAAACAAAATGTTTGCTGGCATCATTCCTCACGGTTCCAGCCGGTGGTCGCTTCAGCACCCACTTAGACATACCAGCCACTTTCACAGAAGCGCGTACGTTGGGAAGAGTGCGTTTGAACACGATAGCCAGCACTGTAGACTCCTCTATCCAAGCTGTTCTTGGATGAAGGAACAGAGTTGAGCCCACAGGCTGAACGAGGAAAAACCTAAATGTGTATGGCTAGCTTTAGGCATGTTGTGAATGCCATGCCTCACTAAATAGCCTGCATATTGCATGACCTCGGGCTCTGCTTTCAGTTCTGTAAAGCCAAATAAGGAATCGGGTACATAAGGATTGTGGGAAATCCGGTAGCAGTCAGTTGCTATGGTGCAGAGGGAAGAATTAAAATGTGTGACAGTTACAGAAAATAATGTATGCCTTCAGAACGAGACAGAAAGGTAATTTTTAATACCAAATTACAAACCTGCCATTTGAGAATTTAATGTTATTACAATATTTAATAAAAAACGGCGCTCTGCTTTGACTGGAGGTATGTGTAATTCTTCCTGGCTCTGGATTGTGCATCGAAAGATTAGCTGAATATACAAAAAAATAGAATTGTGACCGTGGGTCAGACAGAGGATGCTAACATGTATTTAAAGAGACTATTTCTTTTATGACCACGCAACAACCCCCTTCCACCCCCCACGTGTAACCTTGAAATTCAACTTGCATCGCTTCCTACATCCCAACGCCTGCAGACATTCATGCCGAAGCTGCGAGGAGCAGAGCTGACTCTTTGATCTGCTAAGGCAGTGCTTGGCCAGCTGGTTGCAGTTAATCTGTTGCCCAGGGAACGACAAGTGAAGTGTATACTTCCTGATACAGCACAGGAGGCACTTCTGCGCCATCGCCACACGCCATCTCACTGCGAGAAGCTGAAGTGCTGGAGCTGCTATAGCTGCAGCACAGCTGGTGCCCATTAATGCTCCCTGTGTGACTGGAACAGGCAGCCAGCTTTAAAAAGCTCATTCTTTTCCATTGACAAACCAAGGGGCTTATTATTCCCCCCCCTTTCCCTCGTAACGAGCAGCCAACCCCATGCCTGGCAGATTGAAATAGCAAAAACGCAAAAGGATTTCATGATTGCCTGAATTTTTTTTTTTTTCTCATCAGCAAAACACAACAATCACCAAAATGAGATGGGTAGAATTTAAAGCGGAGGAAATTTTGTAACAGGGATTTAATGTGGATTAAGTAAGCTGCAGGGGGACCATTATTTACTAATTCAAATGTCATAATCCTGCCCCTTCTGACAATGAGACTCACACCTTCAGACTGTGTGTGCATAGGAATTAAAAGCATCAACACAGAGAGATGAAACTCATACTATCCCCTTTGCCAGCAAAGGACATGAAAGAGAATCAGTCATGGTTGGGCTTATACCAAACTCTGAATATATCGAATATAATGATGCACTCTTTAGCTGAAAGTTTAAGATTTTCCCCTCATTTTGCTTTACTTTCGTGTCTAAGCTTCACCATTAATCTAAAGCTAAAAAAAAACAAATTCCCTAAATAGCTTCCTTTACCTTAGTGCAGTCCTCCTTCACTTACCTAAATCTTCCATTTTGCTTTTAAATGTCTATTTCTTCTGAGAAATGCTCACTTCCTGTTCTTCAGTCTGTAACTCCACACAGTAATACAAGGCTTTCTACCTGGTGTGGAGAAAGCCTCTTGAGGGGGCGAGCAGGAGGGTCAGGATGCCCACGAACACACAGCTCCTTTCTCTATCAGCAAAGTAGAGAGTGTCCCGACTTGCCTGCTCGACCCCTCCCCCAAGAGGCTTTCTCCACACCAAGATGAAAGCCTAGCATTACTGTGTGTAGTTACAGACAGAAGAACAGGAAGTGAGGATTTCTCACAAGAAATAAGGACATTTAAAAGCAAAATCGAAGGAGGAGGTAAGTGAAGGAGGACTGCACTAAGGTAAAAAAGCTATTTAGGGAAAAAAACACATTTCCTATAGCCGAATGACTACAGCGCGGACCTGAATTTCCAATAGGACGTCTTTCGACTTCCGCCCCTTTGGGCGTTCCCCGTGCACGCTCCCGAGCGCGCATGGGGGAATTTCGAAGCTGGGCGTGTCCCTTGGACACAGCCAATCACAGATCACGGCGAATGGCCAATTTAGAGTGGCCGATTGCTAAGCGATCTGTGCGGACAATGAGAGATGATCTCAAATGAGATCTTCTCTCATTGTCGGCTCACACAGACAGCTGTCGTGATGGAGAGAGGAGACCGATCTGTGTCCCTTGTACATAGGCACACAGATCGGTCACCTCCCCAGTCAGTCCCCCTCCCCCCACAGTTGGAACACAATTCCGGGTACACATTTAACCCCTTCCTCACCCCCTAGTGTTAACCCCTTCAATGCCAGTCACATTTATACAGTAATTAGTGCATATTTATAGCACTGATCGCAGTATAAATGTGAATGGTGCCAAAAATGTGTCCGATGTGTCCGCCATAATGTCGCAGTCCCAATAAAAATTCGCAGATCGCCGCCATTACTAGTAAAAACAAAATAAAAAATTCTGTCCCCTATTTTGTATGTGCTATAACTTTTGCGCAAACCAGTCGCTTATTGCAATTTTTTTTTATTTATTTTTTAACAAAAATATGTAGAATACATATCGGCCTAAACTGAGAATAAAAATGTTTTTTTTTTGTTTAATTGGGCTATTTGTTATAGCAACAAGTAAAAAATATTGTATTTTTTTTCAAAATTGTCGCTCTTTTTTGTTTATAGCGCCGCAAAAAATAAAAAACCACAGAGGTGATCAAATACCACAAAAAGAAAGCTCTACTTGTGGGGGGAAAAAAAGGACGTCAATTTTGTTTGGGAGCCACGTCGCACGACCGCACAATTGTCAGTTAAAGCGACGCAGTGCCAGAAGCTAAAATTTCACCTGGGAAGGAAGGGGGGTATATGTGCCCAGTAAGCAAGTGGTTAAGCAGCTTTTAACATTTTTTTTATTATGATTCTTTTTTTCTGAACATGATGAAACCCCTAAAATAACTATCAGCTCTTAGGGAACTCTTGACAATTATGTTCACAGTACATTAGAATGGTGGTCAACGGAAAACATGCTGCTTGCATTGGTGGTCAATGGGAAGAATGCCCCCCTTAGAATTTGTTACAGTTAAAAAGCATTGATGTCTATCGTTACTTATCTGAGAGGCAGAAATTACTCAGTGCTCAAGGAACCCTTAGCAACCTTTGGAGGAACCCTAGTTGATAAAAGCTGATCTAAAAGGGGTTGTAAAGGCTTGTTTTTTTTTTTTTTCTAAATAGGTTCCTTTAAGCTAGTGCATTGTTGGTTCACTTACCTTTTCCTTCCATTTCCCTTCTAAATGTTTTTTTTTCTTTGTCTGAATTTAACTTCATGTTCCTCCTCGGTAAGCTGTTTTGGCTGACTAACCCCAAGCCAGAATGACTCGGATGATGGGGGCGAGCTTACTGAGGAGAAACAGGAAGTGAGAAATTCAGACAAAGAAAAAAAACATGTAGAAGGGAAATCAAAGGACAATGTACCTGAAGTCTGAAAGCTGCAACCTAACCTCACATATTGTCTCCGAAACCTATTCAATTACAGAGCCCCATAGTTCTTTGGTTCCCACTAAAGGGGAACTTTACCCATAACAATCTTATCATTATAAGCTTATACATTTTACCTACAGGTAAGCTTTTTTATATCTGATGCATGCGCTCTGAACAAACGGCATACCATGCCATTCCTTCAGAGGTCTGTGCCGTAAACAGTGACTCCTGCGAGCATGCACGGAAATTATGCCATTGGGACTCGGCCAGTCAGACGCCCGGAGCCTGCAAACCCAGAAGGAAGACTGGGTAAACATGGAAGCCCTGTTAGGTGTCAAAGTGCACCGCTGGAATGCTTGGTTTTAAGGTAAGTCTCTCATGCAACTTAAAACACATTTCTTTAAAAAAAAAAAAAACATGAATTAGAGGTGCACACCCATCTAACAAACCTGCACATACAGTGCCTTGAAAAAGCATTCATACATTTTCCACATTTTGTCATGTTATAACCACAAATGTAAATGTATTTTATTGGGATTTGATGTGATAGACCAACACAAAGTGACACATAATTGACAAGTGGAAGGAAAGGAGTGCATTTGTATTCAGCCCCCCCTACATGAATACATTTGTAAAACCACCTTTTACTGCAATTACAGCTGCAAGTCTTTTTGGGGGATGTTTTTACCAGCTTTGCACAGCTAGAGAGTGACATTTTTGGCCATTCTTCTTTACAAAATAGCTCAAGCGCTGTCAGATTGGATGAAGAGCGTCTGAACAGCAATTTTCAAATCTTGCCACAGATTCTCAATTGGATTTAGGTCTAGACTTTGACTGCGCTATTCTAACACATGACCTTGATCTAAACCAGTCCAAAGTAGCTCTGGCTGTATGTTTATAGTCATCGTCCTGCTGGAAGGTGAACCTCTGCCCCAATAGCAAGTCTTTTGCAGACTCTAAGGCCCTGTACACACGATCAGACATGTTTGATGAAACTTGTCCGACGGACCGTTTTCATCAGACAACTCTGAACTTGTCTGATGTGCGTACACACCATCAGACCAAAATCCGATCAGACCAGAGCGCGGTGACGTAGAACACAAACGACGTGATGAAAAAACTAAGTTTAATGCTTCCAAGCATGCGTCGACTTGATTCTGAGCATGCGCAGGTTTTTGGTCCGATGATTGTGTGTACTAACCATCGAACCTGTCCGACGGACAGGTTTCCATCGGACAGGTTTTAAAGCATGTTTTAAAACTTTGGTCTGCTGAAAAATGGTCCGATAGGCCATACACACGATCGAACATGTCTGCTGAAACTGGTCTGCGGACCAGTTTCAGCAGACATGTTCGATCGTGTGTACGCGGCCCAACAGGTTGTCTTCCAAGATTGCCCTGTATTTGGCTCCATCCATCTTCCCATCAACTCTGACCAGCTTCCCTGTCCCTGCTGAAGAAAAGCATCCCCACAATATGATGCTGCCCCTACCATGTTTTATGGTGGGGATGGAGTGTTCAGGGTGATGTGCAGCGTTAGTTTTCTGCCACACATAGCATTTCGTTTTTAGGCCAAAAAGTTCAACTTTTGTCTCATCTGACCACAGTAACTTCTTCTGCACATTTGCTGTGTCACCCACATGGCTTCTTGCAAACAGGACTTCTTATGGCTTTCTATCTACAATAGCTTTCTTCTTGCCACTCTTCCATAAAGGCCAGATTTGTGGAGTGCACGACTAATAGTTGTCCTGTGGACAGATTCTCCCACCTGCGCTGTGAATCTCTGCAGCTCCTCCAGAGTTACCATGGGCCTCTTGGCCGCTTCTGAATGAATGAAAACTTATATAGGAGCGGCACATGCAAACTGAATCGCCTCTGGCCGCTTGTTGTTCCTGTCTCCTTTGGTATCAAAAGAGATGAGTCTTGATCTTTCTCCTGAATGCTAGGTGGTTCTCCTCCATCCGAATGCTGGTTGGTAAAGCGTTCCATAGTCTGGGACCTTGGACCACGAATCTTCTATCTCCTTTGGACTTGTAGTTGGCTTTCGGTATCTGGAGTAGATTTTGATTGGTGGATCGCAGAACGCGATTGGGATTATGAGCTTTTATTTTTTTGCATAGGTAATGGGGAGCATTCCCTTGGATACATCTATGCGTTAGACAGAGTGCTTTAAAAGTGATTCTGTCTTTTACTGGTAACCAGTGAAGGGATCTCAGTGAAGGTGAGATTGATTCCATGGGTTTTTTCCCAGTCACAAGTCTGGCGGTTCTGTTTTGAACGACTTGAAGATGAGCGATTTGGTACTTGGGGAGTCCGAGGTAAAGGGCATTTGCATAGTCCAATCTGGAGTTTACAATTGCTCCCACCACGACTGCTATGTCTTCCTTGGGAATGAAAGGAATAAGTCTGCGTAGTAGGCGCAGCAGATGGTGAGATCCGCTGACTACAGACCCTATTTGTGCGTCCATTGTCATGTAGGAGTCGAAAATGACCCCGAGACTTTTGACTTTGGCGCTAGGGGTGATGATTTTGCCTAGAATGGGCGGGGGGGTCCAAGTTATTTCAGGTTGATTCCTACGCTTGGCGTGAAACAGGAGAAGTTCTGTTTTCGCTCCGTTGAGTTTAAGATAACTCTTTGTCATCCAGTCCTCTATCAAGGAGAGGCATGTCTCTAGATTGAGGTGGTGATCCTTTTTGTTGCAAATGCGGAAATACAGTTGCGTGTCGTCTGCATATGAGTGATAGAGCAGTTTTTGGCTGCTGATAATATCAAAAAGAGGGCGAAGATAGATGTTGAATAACACCCGCGACAGAGGGGATCCTTGCGGGACTCCGCATGATACTGTGCGTTTCTCAGAAGTGAAAGGTCCTAACTTCACTATTTGAGATCGGTTTTCCAAAAAAGAGGAGAACCAAGATAAACCGCCTTCTGCGACTTTAGCTACTTCAGCTAGCCGAGTCAACAGAACCAGAAGACAAGATTCTTCTTAGTCTGCGGCCTCGAGAGCGTCGTCCCATATCTTGAGCAGTGCTGTTTCCGTCCCGTGTCCGGGGCGGAATCCCGATTGAAATGGATCAAGTAGGTTGTGGGTATCTAGATGCTGTTGCAACTGTTGTACCACTGCTTTCTCCATGACCTTGGAGAGAGCGTTTAGGCCTGTTATGGGACGGCGGTGGAGTGGATCCTTGAGGTCCAGGGTGGGTTTCTTCAAGATGGGTCGAATTATGCCCTCCTTCAACTTGGAGGGCACTATGCCCTCACTGAAAGACTGGTTAATAAGCTGCGTGATAGGAGGTGCCAGGATGTCGGCGCATTCCTTCAGCAGTTTGGTGGGGATGATATCATTCGGCGCAGTGCTGTTATGCATTGTTCCGATGATCTTTTTAGTGGCATCGATCGAGATGGGTTCCAGCGTGAACTTACCTGGTTGTGGTGAATTACTGCAGGTGTAGTGTAAATAATTACGGGGGGGGGGGCTACGGGGGGAATTGTTTTGCTGAATGCTTTGCCGGATTCCCTCGATTTTATTAATGAAGTAATCCGATAATTCATTGCAAAATTCTTGAGTGTCGGAGTTGGGGGCTTCAAGACATCCTGGATTCATGGTCTGAGTGACCAGCTTGAAGAGTTCGTGGGGGCGGTTGAGGGCGCTGTTGATAGCCTGAGAAAAATATTTTTTCTTGGCTTCGAAGATTTCTTTGTGGTATTCTCTTGTTATTGCCTTGTATTTGGAAAGGTTCTCATCTGAAGAGCTTCTTTTCCAGGCTGCTTCCGCCCTTCTGCGCTCTTGCTTCAGTACCGCCAGCTGGTTGTTGAACCAGCTGGAGTTATTTTTCCGGATATAGGTTTTACGTTTCGGCGCTATTATGTCAGCTGACTGTAATAGGGCTGTATTTATGTCATCCAGTGTTTCTTCAGCCGTTTGATGGGGCTGAATTGTTATTTTTTTTCTTAACGTGGCTTTGAAGAATTCCGAGTGGAGCTTCTTCTGGCATCTAGTCCAGTGTGTTGTTACTGGATTTGATGTTTTTGTTAAGGAGGGGAATTCGGGAATTCGGAAATAATGAATTTAATTGCATGGTGATCTGTCCATGGCAATGGTTCATTTTCCAAGATTTTTATTTCCAGATCTTGTCTGAAAATAAGATCAAGCGTGTGACCTGAGGCATGTGTGGGCCCACATACTAGTTGTTGTAGCCCTAATCCTTCCATGTGGTCAATGCAGGCGTCGGCAACGGGGTCTTGTGGGGAGTTGGCACAGAGGTTGAAATCCCCGAGCAGCAAAAGGTGTTTGCTGTTAATGGTATAGGTGGAGATAAAGTCCGTCAATGACGGGACAAGCTGCGATTTAGGGCCGGGTGGCCTATAGCAGAGTAGAATCCGGACGGTCTCCTGGGAGTTTGCTTGCAGTTGTAGAGTAAGGGTTTCCATGAATGGAGGAGGGTTTTGACTGACTGGTTTAGTGATCGCAAGAGGAGTCTTATGGATCACCGCCAGTCCTCCTCCTCTTTGCCCTATTCTGTTTTCCGTTATAATACGGTAGTTTTCTGGCACTAATTCTCCTAGAATGGTGTTACAGTCGGCTGTGAGCCAGCTCTCTGTAATAAAGAGGCAGTCTAAAACGTATTGTAGAATGAAATCATGGATTTCTAGTCGGTGTTTTACTGCTGAGCTTGTATTGATCAGAGCACATGATATGTGCTTAGGCTGGGGCAAACAGCAGAGTTTTTTGATAGTCGATCGATTCTCAGAAGTCGCTCAGTTCGAAGGGCTTTTTTTAGTGATGGCTGGTAGTATAGCGGCAAATCGCCTCAGCTCCCAAATGGTCTCTGACGAGTATTGCAGATTAACCATAGTCGCCAATCACCGGGGGGGGGGGGGGCAACAAGGATTAACTTAATCCTCTATCCTGAGTTGGTCCAGAGGAAGGCAAAAAAACCCTGACCGCGCTACGCCAATATGCTATGGTAGGGAAAAAAAATTCCTTCCCGACCCCTAGATAGGCGATCGGGTAAACCCTGGATCAAGTAGTAATGGTGATTGAGAAAGGGGAGATGGGGCTGGGTGTAGCAGGATAGCCACCGATCAGGCAGCAGGATCCAGGCTGGTGGACTCCCAGATTGGGTGGATCGGTGATGCCGTGGGGGCCTGGATCGATGCACAAGGGGTGGATGGTACTTTCCAGAGGTATGGGGGGGTTTCTGGGCCGATTAGGGCGTTTGTGACAGCTGCCAGGGGTGAGAAGCGGCGCACCTTTCCTAGATCGCGGCTGCCGCGATTGTTCACCGGCCGGCGCGGAGGGGATAGAAAGACGCCCAAAACGACCGAAATTGTGGACGACTGGTGGCGGATAGGTGGCTTGATAAGTGGTAGTGTGGGGGTATAGGAAGGGAGGTATGGAGAGGGGGAGAGCCGAGGCTTTGAGTGAGCTGCAGCGGCTAGTCCTGAAAAGGATGGCCGTCTGCAGCCTCCGAGAAGGGCTTACCTGCTGGTTCCCTAGGAGAGGGGGTGAGGGAGGAAGCCAGGGGGAGGCGGATGGTAGAAGCTGGAGCTGGAGCAGGGAGCAGGAAAAATCCCTACCTATCCAGGAGATATGGGCCACACGTCCTACTCCTAGGAAACGTGCGCCAGTAGCTGCTATCTCCTGGTTCTAGCCCTAGGAGAGAGAGAGCTGACACGTCCAGCAATATACACCTGAACGTGAGAACAGCACCGAGAGGGGGAGAGAGCACGTCCTGCACGTCTTGCTGCTCTGATTAATTCTCTCCTTGCCCGGCCTGTCAGTTTAGGTGAACGGACATGTCTTGGTAGGTTTGCAGTTATACCATACTCTTTCCATTTTCGGATGATAGATTGAACAGTGCTCCGCGAGATAGCTTGGGATATATTTTTTTTATAACCTAACCCTGCTTTAAACTTCTCCACAAGTCTATCCCTAACCTGTCTGGTGCGTCTTGGCCTTCATGATGCTGTTTGTTCACCAAGGTTCTTAAATGAACCTCTGAGGGCTTTACAGAACATCTGTAATTATACGAAGATTAAATTAAATTACACATACTGTAGATGGACTCTATTTACTAATTAGGGGTCTTCTAAAGGCAATTGGTTCCATAAGATTTTAGTTAGAGGTATCAGACTAAAGGGGGCTGAATACAAATGCACACCACACTTTTCACATATTTATTTGTAAAAAAAAAAAAATATGAAAAGCATTTATGATTTTCCTTCCACTTCAGAATTATTTGCCACTTTGTGATAGTCTATCACATAAAATTCCAATAAAATAAATTTACATTTTTGGTTGTAAGACAAAATGTGGAAAATATCAAGGGATGTGAATACTTTTTTAAGGCACTGTATAAAACAATGAAATGTAGTTATTTTTTGTGTGTCTGGTTCGCCTTGACATGTCAAAAGGAAAAAAAAAAAAGTTTCCTTTTTGCAGTCAGCAATTATCTGATTCTGCTGTGGTTGGCAAAGAAACATTAATGATGGTGTCATGCCCTGAACTTCCCATTAGTAGTTCTCTAACTGCAAGGAAGGGGGGAGGGGGGTGTAAACTGCATTCAGTAATTTCTGCAACTGTACCAAAAAATTAACTCAAAACGGCCCATGCACACGTATGCGTTGTGGTAATGCAAACATTACCACAGTGCACATTTTTAATGGCATCCCAAAGAACTAAAGTAATTCATGACAACACTCCACCATGCATTTGTTTTGCTTTCCATTAGATAAAGAAAATGTGTGCAGGTTCCACTTCTGCTCTGACCCCCCTAAGCGATCGGACCAGACTTTATTCAACCTTCCGGGATACGCAACAGGTCCCAGGAGGCTGCAGGACCATTCACAAACTGCAGGGCAGCTTGTGCATGCACAGTGAGAAGTCTGAGGCCTCGTACACACGATCGGACATATCCGATGAAAACGGTCCGCGGACCATTTCCATCGGATATGTCCGATCTGGAGTTTGATCCGATGGCGTGTACACACCATCGGATCAAAATTCCCCGCCGGCGGACGGCGCGGTGACGTGGTGGTGACGTTGACGCCGCCACGTCACCGCACCAGGAAGTAAAACACTTCCGCGCATGCGCCAAATCCATTCGGCGGCGGCGGTGCGGGACGACATGTCTGCTGGTAAGTGTACTAACCAGCAGACATGTCGGGCGGACGGATTCCACCCGATAGATTTCAAAGCATGCTTTGAAATCTGTCGGGTGGACAAATCTGTCCGCTAGCCCATACACACGATCGGAGATGTCTGCTGAAACGGTCCATCGGACCGTTTTCAGCGGACATATCCCCTCGTGTGTACGAGGCCTGAAGCTACGACGAGTCACAGACAGCTTCCCTTAGCAAGCATGCTGGCGCTGGGGACCCGAATACTGGCAAAGTAGCGGCCTGAGTGAGGACTTTCCTGGATCCTTGGACAGGTAAGTGTCCTATTTTTCACAAATTAGGTATTTGATCCTGCGCAGGAGAGCAGCCTTGCCACTGTATATATACACAGTATACAGCCAGCAAGCAGTTAAACCTTCATTTTTTGTAAGCACTTTCAGCAGCTGATTTGTCAACTTGAGTATTACGTTTCTTCATATTTTAATCCCTGCCTATGTTCCAGTTTGTCATGGATGCTGCCCCAATTTTTCTGCTTCAGGATCACTCCTCCCTCTTGCAGCATCCTATGGAGCCACAGTTTCTCTCTATACTGTGTGCATCAATACACACACACAGCCCAGTAGCCTAGAATGCCAAGGCACCCCCTTCTCCAAGCTAAGAAACTGACTTTCCACTGTTAACTCTTTCCTGTGAAAACTGGAAGTTTAGGGAAGCCTAATTAAGAGTGCAGGGGCCAGCAGCATTTAAATAGTAAAATGCAAGTTTATTGGGGAATATCAACGTGTTAGGCTGCAAAAGAAAAAAAACCTTGGACCAAGTCAAAATGATTTTTCAAACACCAGCATTTTTTAATGAATCTGCATTGTTTTACCTTCAGAAATTGACCACTGTATAAATGTGGTCAAGTTTAAAATGATAATGATGATGCAATTCCAAAGCAGGCAACAGTACCTTGGCAATCATAGATAAACTCAAACACTGCTTAGCCTTGCATTTAGTCCAGAGAGTTTTTCAATAGATGAACTCAAATGCCGCGTACATACAATGGGAATTTCCAACAAGAAAACCGTGGATTTTTTTTCGCGAAACGTTGGCTCAAACTTGTGTTTTGCATACACACGGTCACGCAAATGTTGTCGGAAAGTCTGAACGTCAAGAACGTGGTGATGTACAACACTACGATGAGCCGAGAAAAAAGAAGTTCAATGATTCCGAGCACGCGTAGCATTTTTGTGCGTCGGAATTGCATACAGACGATCGGCTCTCAAATTTTTGCTGTCGAAAATTGACAGGAAATGTCCAATGGAGCCTACACACGGTCAGAATTTCCGACACAAAAATAAACACCTTGTTGGATATTCCGATTGTGTGTACACGGCAAAACACTGTTTAGCCTTGCATTCAGTCGAGCGGGATTTCTAATTTTACTGACACAGGAATAAAATCCAGCCCAGTACAGAAAATCTCCCCAAGCTTAATCCACCAAAGAGATTAGGTGGGCTTGTTTTCCTGCTTTAATTGCACAAAATCTCTGATGCTTCAATTAAAGGATCAAAAAAAAACTCAGGCACAATTAGATGCACTAAGTGAACAGTTCCAAAATTGGATTAATTCTTGGATAATGTTTGAAGCTTAGGAAGTAGTAGAGACCCAGATACCCAGATGTCTCAAAACCTAGTCAACTCTGGGGAACCTTGTATAACCTCAAAAGGAACATTATTTTATTGAAATATAACTACCGGTAATGTCCAAAAAAGTGGTTAACTCCAATGGAGAGTCCAAATAAATTATGTTCAGATGAGGGAGGTCTGTAGGACTTTGAACCAGAATGCATAAAAGCACCAAGTTAATAAAGTATTTCGTTTTTTATTACATAGAATATTTTTTTCGTTGTTGTTAATTACTGTATTTATTGGCGTATAACACTCACTTTTTTACCCTGAAAATAGAGGGAAAACTGTGCCTGCGTGTTATACGCAGGGGGCTGTGTAAAGTTTTTTTCCTGAAACTTCCCCCTTAAAGTTAGGGTGCGTGTTATACAACTGTGCGTGTTATATGCCGATAAATACGGTAACGTTTTACTAAACCCAGGACCCTGTATTTACTACATCTGGTCTCCACAGCACACAACATGTAAATGTAGTTAGGACCTCTATCAGTGTCTGGTCGAGAACTGGAAAAAGTTGTAGGAGATTTAATGTTGTTCTCTGACTATCCTATGAGGCTGCCCAACCTCTGACCCTCTGTCTGGACAGTGCCGATTGGCAATGTGTAGATCATATGCCCTTGTCTAGCAACACACACCAAACTGAGCATGTGCAGTGTGCCCCCAAGCCTCTGTACTATCACAAGATGAAGTGGGGGCAGTGGACCCGTTGACAACGACTTTGCAACAAAATCAGTTCCAAAATGCTTTTTTTCATATTGTGTTACATTGAATACGCCAAAAGTAAAAGTGGAGGTAATTAAAAGCAACTATTTTGACGTACAGAGAAAAAACTGACTGGCGTGTCTGACGTTCAGTCTAAAGGCCCATACACACGGTTGGACTTTTTGCCAACAAACTTCAAAATGAGCACGTTTTCCAAAAAATCTGACCGTGTGTACACTCCATCGGACAAACTTTTTTGTTTTTCATCGGACAAAAGTTCACTCTGCAAACGGACAAACTTTTCGGTAGCAAAAGTCCGATGGTGCAAAGTCAGACCATGTGTACAGCAAGCCATCGGACTTTTGTACAAAGTGCAAATACGCATCCCCAGAACCAATGTTAAAATCAACCAACAATAGCAGAAGTTGACCAAAGGGTGGTGGTAAAGAGCAGAAAAGAGGTGAAAAACCATGTGATGTTGGGAAAGTTTTAGGAAAGTTTGCAGAAAAGTCAGAGCGTGTGTATGCTATTGGTGTGCCGGTTAAACTCCCTTCGGACAAAAATCCAAGGAAAAGTTTGTTTGAAGTCCGATCGTGTGTACGAGGCTTAAAATTCAAGTACAAGTTCTAGACGGGTATATGAATTTTGTGCATTCTTTACCAGTTTTAAAAAATGCATGAGAGAGGCTTTTGCAAAATCTGTCTGCCCGGGACATATCAGTTCCAGGGTCTGTGCTTAACCACTTCAATACCAGGCACTTACACCCCTTCCTGTCCAAGCCAATTTTCAGCTTTCTGCGCTATCGCTGTTTAACCACTTAAGACCCGGACCTTTAGGCAGCTAAAGGACCTGCCCAGTTTTTGCGATTCGCCACTGCGTCGCTTTAACTGACAATTGCGCAGTTGTGCAACGTGGCTCCCAAACAAAATTGGCGTCCTTTTTTTCCCCCACAAACAGAGCTTTCCTTTGGTGGTATTTGATCACCTCTGTGGTTTAAATTTTTTGCGCTATAAACAAAAAACAAGCGTCAATTTTGAAAAAAAAACAATATTTTTTACTTTTTGCTATAATAAATATCTCCCAAAAGTATATAAAACATTTTTTACTCAGTTTAGACCGATACATAATGTTCTACCTATTTTTGGTAAAAAAAATTAAAAAAAATCCCAATAAGCGTTTATCGATTGGTTTGCGCAAAATTTATAGCGTTTACAAAATAGGGGATAGTTTTATTGCATTTTTATTATTATTATTTTTTTTACTACTAAATTGCAGCGAGCTTTTTCGTGACTGCGACATTATGGCGGACACTTCGGACAATTTTGACACATTTTTGGGACCATTGTCATTTTCACAGCAAAAAATGCATTAAAATGCATTGTTTACAGTGAAAATGACAATTGCAGTTTGAGAGTTAACCACAAGGGGGGGCTGTAGGAGTTGTGTGACCTCGTATGTTTTTCTAACTGTAGGGGGGTGTGGCTGTAGGTGTGATGTCATGGATTGTGTTTCCCTATAAAAGGGAACGCATGATCAATCACGGCGTCACAGTGAAGTACAGGGAAGCCGTGTTTACACACAGCTCTCCCCGTTCTTCAGCTCCTGGGACCGATCGCCGGACTCCAGCGGCAATCGGGTCCGTGGGTCCCGCGGCTGGGCACTTAAAAAGGAAGTACCTGCACGTGCTTGTGCCCAGCCGACATATATGTGCATGAGTCAGTCCTTAAGTGGTTAAATGACGATTGCATGGCCATGCTACATTGTACCCAAACAGAATTTTTATCATTTTGTTTCCACAAATAGAGTTTTCTTTTGTTGGTGTTTGATCACCTCTGCGTTATAATTTTTTTGCTAAACAAAAAAAAAAAAAAATATTTTTTTTTTAAAGTTTTTTTTGTTTCTGTTAGAAAATTTTGAAAAATAAGCAAGTTTTCTTCTTCACTGATAAGGTGGCACCAATAAGGTAGCACTGATATGCGACACTGATGGGTGGCACCAATATGCAGCACTGATGGGCACTGATAGGCGACACTGAAAGGCTGCAATAATGGGTAATTATGGGTGGCAATGATAGGTGGCACTGCTGGGCACTGAAAGGCGGCACTTCTGGGCATTGATACGTGGCACTGATGGGCACCGGCAGGCATTGTGGATGGGCACTAATTGGCAGTTGCCTGGGCAATGATTGGCAGCTGTCTGGGTACAGATTGACATTTCCCTAGTGGTCTAGGGGGGCATACCTGGTGGTCCAGTGTGGTGGCCATCCCTGGTGGTCCCAGCGACATCCTAGTGGTCCTGGGCGGGCATCTGATAAACAATCAGCACAGACCCCCCCGTCAGGAGAGCAGCCGATTGGCATTCGTCTACTTGCGTCTGTCAGACGCGAGTGAGGAAAAGCCGATCAATGGCTCTTCCTGTTTACATTGTGATCAGCTGTGATTGGACATGGCTGATCATGTGGTGATTTGGAGGCTCTTTACTGAGATTGGTGTAGTGGTGCATCAGACTGACACCATACCACTGATCACCGCAATGCACGCCCCATGGGCGCACGGAAACTGTTATCCTGCTGGACGTCATATGATCAGGGTCATTTGGGTAGTTTCTGTTAAAAAGAGTAAACACAGATGATTGATAATAAATGGCTTCAGCCAAACACTAACCATGAGTGAAAGAAAAGTTTTTGTGTCATCATTCATATTCTCTGAAAAATGGCCAAGAAATCATAAATTCTGCCAGGGTATGTAAACTTATGAGCACAACTGTATCCGTCAGTCTTGTACTGTATTCCTAATATTGTAATAGTATCGTAATCTACAGCATTTTTGTATAGTAAAAAGCACATTTATACACTGCACAGGTCTGAGCTTCCTTGCTTAAACCGCAAAGTAACCCTACTAGATAAAACACAAGCAAAACAGATGGTGAGCTTCTAAGCATGTGCAGAGCTGCCAACACTGCTCTGCAAAATCCCTAGCTGAATTGGGGACATGTACAGAAGGGGGAGATAGGGAACAGCATGATCAACCAGGTTTTTTGCAGAATACAGAGAACGAATCTCCTAGTGTAAGTATGAATAGCAATCACCAGTAATACACCATTTATTGATAGTTTAATGACATTTTCAGTCATTATAAATGAGATGAGGTTATTCTGGAAATGCGCGGCTGTAGCATCATTCAGGCCAACGTTTGAGCAATTGCGGCAGCCAACTAAGGTGAACAAACACCGTATGCTCTCTGCACGTTAATGTTAGCCAAAATTTTAAATCCATATTGCATAAAAAACAATGAAGTTTACGGCGTCTGGACGCAGCCATGTTATTTTTTTTTTTTAATTGCTGAACACAGCACAACATAATATTGCCTTGCCTGAAAGGGCCAATAGATTTGCATACTGCTGTGTACAAATGCATACAAACTAGACGCTGTACACATCTGTTCACTGTATTCTAACGCTTGTATGAATGACCCCTCCTGCAGTTGTTTTATTTCATTGCTGGAGAATTAACCTGGGAAGTTTAAACATGCATTATACTTCCCAAATTACCTTCTCATGCGTTTAAATGCATTTGCCTTTATGTTTCGATACGTTCAGAGTATATAATCTGCCCCTGGATGCACCGAATTAGATTTTCTCTAAATGCTATAAAACTGAACGTATTTAAAACGCACAGTGCAAATTATACCATTTAAAATCATTACATACATTTTAAAAGATGTCCTATATATGATGTCCTCATATATGTCAATGCCTGCGTAAACGAGCTCTTAATCGGTAATTATTTTATTACAACATGGTAACTTTTAGTGTATATAGCTGCGTCCACAGTAAAAAATAATAAATTACAGACAGGATTCTCGGGCAACATGCAGAGTTTAGGTATGTGTTTGAGAGGATTGCTGAGAGGCATTAACAGACTTCAGAGTGCGAATAGTAATTCTTTGATTAAATCTTAAAGTGTGTGAACCTTTAATGAGTTATGTTCAATCACACTGTAACAAGAGCAAAACACTGAACCTATACGTATTAACCCCACATGACAGCATTGAAAACCAAGTCGTATTAAAATATTCTGGTCTCAACTACAATTAATTTCTGCTTCTCAACAGGAGATGCCATCTCTATGATCCAGGCAATCTGGATTTCCGTTAATTGGTGAACAGTTTTTGAATGAAGTCCTGACACTGTTTTTCCCCAGAACAAATCTAATTCTGTAACATAATTATACACTGCCCGATTTGAAGAAGAAATTGCAAGGGTTCCTTAAAATATATTCAGGTTTTCAAATCTCAGGACGTTCCATAGTTTTGTCTCTAGATGGCAGTTGCTAAATTCATCAAAAGTGCTTTAAAAAGCCAACAATTATTTAACAAGAATCTCAGGAACAATATTCACTATGACATGGGTTGATTTACTCTGCAGAGAAACCAATCAGCTTCCAGGTTTTATTGTCAAAGCTTAAAGGGTCACTAAAGGAATTTTTTTTTGGCTGAAATGACTGTTTACAGGATTCCTTTTAAAAATGATTAAAAATAGATAAAAATCAATTATATAATGTGCCTGCAGGTTAGTTTCACTTTTGAACTGGCTTCATGTTTCTGTGAAGAAGAGAGAGACACAGAACAAAAACAAACAAATCCAGGGCAGTGTTTTGTTTTTAAAATGAATCTAATTGGTTCTGGGAAGTTTTAGACACACAGTAATGACAGCTTAGACCACCATGAGAAAGCTCCCAGTACTGTGGTTATAAGGAAACAGACAAGCAGGAAGTATGGAATCAGAGCAGGATTACAGCAAATTCAAAGCAAAAACAAACAATAAGGACACGAAACCAGTACTGCAGTAAGGTAAAGGAAGCTATTTAGCTAAAAAATTCCTTTAGTGATCCTTTAAGGCCCGATTCCCACATATGCAGGTTGCAGTTTGCATATTGCAGGTGCATGTTTTTCAATACATGATTTTCATCCATTAAAGTCTATGGAACCAAAAACTAGAAAAAAAGTTCCTGACCCTTACCACAAAATGCACAGATGTGAACTACATCCATAGGAAACCATGTTATATGGACTGTATTGCGGTTCTGCAAAACTGAAAAATGCATAGGTGTGAACCAGGCCTGAATGAACAAACTGAAGTTAGAAGCGGATTGGCTACCATGTGCAGCTGCACCAACGTTTTTACTAGTTTTAGTAAATCAACCCCACTGTCACCGTTGTACTATGCATGGAACTCATCCTATGCACACTACAAACATTTCACATGAGATTCGCAGTGGGATTGTGGAGACTGGGTGAGGAAGAAGTGCTGTGCAGTGCCTAATCTGTGCCCAATTTCAGAGACAAAAAAAATTACAGAATTAAATGAAACCAAAAACAGGCTCTACTAAAAAAAATAAAAAAAAAGTAGACGAAAAACACCTAACACTGCCGCAGGCTAAATTAAAGAAATCGAACCGATTCTTCCATCCAGGCTGAACAGCTCAAATAGACAAACCTTGATCCAGCTGTCAGAATTCCTGAACAATGCCTACATCCAAAGATTTCCACCCGGCTACTTGTTTTTCCTTGACTTTTGTCGAGGCAGGTGATGCAGACAGAGGCACCCATGGCTTGAATTTATCCTAATTCAGCTTGAACAAGGGAACATACGGCTTGAATTTCAGTCAGTTCAGCATGAATTGGTCAGCATGCTGCGGTCCCCGTGGCTGCAGGAGCGATGCGGAATGAGGGGGCGGCTGTTTTTTTTTGTCCACCCCCTCCGGATCGCTCCCAGTCAATCCGCTCCCTCCCCGCCCTGCACTTCCTCTGCCTGTATAATGTAAACACAGGCAGAGGAAGTGATGTCAGCTCTCCTCTCGCCGGTATTTTCAATCCGCAGAGAGGAGAGAAGACATCACAAGTAAGTCGCACCTAACACTACACTGACACCACACACATAGGCACATTAACCCCTTCAGATCACCCCCCCCCCCCAGCCCCCTGTCACAGTGTCACTGATTGCAGTGATCATATATTTACTGATCACTGCATTTAGTGTCAGTGTGACAGTTACTGTGACAGGCAGTTAGTGTTAGGTCCAGGGTAGCCCCCTACCCCCTTAATAAAGTTTTTAACCCCTTGATCACCGTCCTAGTTAACCCTTTCACCCCCTATTGCCAGTGTCACTAAGCGATAATTTTTCTGATCGCTGTATTAGTGTCACTGTTGCCGCTAGGTAGCTAGTTTTTTTTTACTAAAGACATGTGGCTGAATACATTTTGGCCTAAATGTTTGACTAAAATTTAGTTTATTAGATTTTTCTTATAACAAAAAGTAGAGAATATCATTTCGGTCTTTTTCCATTTATAATCGCAAAAAATAAAAATCGCAGAGACAATCAAATACCATCAAAATAAAGATCTATTTGTGGGAAGAAAAGGACTCAAAAATTTTGTTTGAGAGCCAAGACGCATGACCGCGCAATTGTCTGTTAAAGCAACGCAGTGCCGAATTGTAAAAAAAGGATTTTTAATAAACAGCTTACCTGTAAAATCCTTTTCTTGAAGTACATCACGGGACACAGAGCGCATAGCCATTACACTTGGGTTATATGGGTACCTTCAGGTGTGGACACTGGTGTAATCAATTTCACAGGAAGTTTCCTCCCTATATAACCCCCTCCCACTGGGAGTGCTTCAGTTTTGTAGCAAGCAATTCTCCCGAGGTTACACAATGTTCCCCAAAAGAGGGGTGGGAGCTCTGTGTCCCGTGATGTACTTCAAGAAAAGGATTTTACAGGTAAGCTGTTTATTAAAAATCCTTTTTTCTTTATCGTACATCACGGGACACAGAGCGCATAGCCATTACACTTGGGATGTCCTAAAGCAATGCTCTATGAAGGGAGGGAGACCGTAAGGCCAAAAATAGCCAAATAAAAACATTGTCAGGAGAAAACATGGCTCCACCAACAGAAAAACAAGGGGGCGTGAACCGGGCCAGAGGATTCTATACTGCTGCCCGTAGGACCGCCTGCCCAAAAGCTGCGTCCGTACCCTTTGCAACGTCCAACTTATAAAATTTAGTAAACGTATGTACGGAAGACCAGGTTGCCGCCTTGCAAACCTGTGCCATAGAGATCTGATGGTGTGCCGCCCAGGAGGCACTCATGGCCCTCGTAGAATGGGCTTTAACTGATAAGGGAGGTGGAACGCGCTTCAGACCATATGCCTGAAAAATCAGCTGCTTAATCCACCTAGCCAAGGAAGACTTGGCAGCCGGCTGACCCTTCTTGGGGCCATCCGGAAGAACAAAAAGCACATCTGTTTTCCGAATCTTCTCTGTAGCCTTGAGATAGACCCTCATGGCTCGAACCACGTCCAAAGTTGAGTTGAGTTGAGTTGAGGTGCACTTTCTATAGCGTGGTCAATTACCCCCGGAGGATCCCGACATGCTGGAGTATGAAGCAGTCTTTCCTCTCTGGACTGGGGAGTAGGAAAGAAGGATGGTAGGACTAGGTCCTGATTCAAGTGAAAACTGGATATGACCTTAGGAAGGAAAGAAGGTTGAGGCCGCAGAACCACTCTGTCCTTATGCAGAATAAGGTATGGCTCCCTGCATGACAAGGCTGCCAGTTCGGAAAACCCTTCTGGCTGAAGCCATAGCCACCAAGAAAACCAACTTTCGGGTTAGTAGCACAAGAGGGATTTCTGTCAGAGGTTCAAACGGCTGCCTTTGTAAAGCTGACAAGACCTGATTTAAATTCCAGGGGCAGAGGGGAGCTCTAATAGGGGGATTCACATGCAAGACCCCCTGCAAGAAGGTTTTCATAAGCGAATGGGTGGCCAAGGGTCTTTGAAACCATATTGATAAAGCCGACACCTGCCCCTTTAGAGTACTAAGAGCCAACCCTTTGTCAACGCCAACCTGGAGGAATCGCAAGATCCTGTCAATAAAAAACTTTCGAGGATGCCATTTTTGAGACTCGCACCACTCCACATAGGTTCTCCAGACTCTGTAATAAATATTTCTGGAGACCGGTTTCCTAGCCTGAATCAACGTAGCTATTACCTGATCTGAGAGGCCTCTGCCCTTAAGAATTAGGGATTCAGCTGCCAAGCCGTCAAATATAGCTGCTGTGAAGCAGGATGGCAGATCGGGCCCTGAGACAGCAGATCTGGGCGCAGGGGGAGCGGCCCCGGCGCCCCGACTGACATCTTCACGATGAGTGCGTACCAAGCCCTCCTGGGCCAGGCTGGGGTCACCAGGATCACAGGCCTGCGCTCCACCCGGATCCTCCGTAGAAGGCGGGAAATCATCTGCAGTGGAGGGAACGCATACAGAAGAGAAAACTGGTGCCAAGGGCAAACCAACGCATCGGTCCCGTAGGCCGAGGGATCCCTGGCTCGGGATATGAATTTGTCCAACTTTTTGTTGGATCTCGTTGCCATAATGTCCACATCTGGGACTCCGCATCTTTGGCAAATCTCTTGGAATACCTGGGGGTGAAGAGACCATTCCCCCAAGAGAAACTGTTGACGACTCAAAAAATCTGCTTGAGAATTGTCTATCCCTGGGATGAACACCGCCGAGATGCAGGGTACATGGGCTTCGGCCCATGAGAAAATCAGGTTTACTTCTCTTTGGGCTGCTGGGCTCTTCGTGCCCCCCTGGTGGTTTATGTATGCCACCGCAGTGGCGTTGTCGGACTGTATCCTTACTGGCAGACCCTGAAGGGGGAGAGTCCAGGCGATCAGGGCCAGTCGAGCAGCTCTGATCTCCAAGATATTGATGGGAAGCAGTTTTTCTGCCCCCGACCACAGCCCTTGCTGGGTCTGTTCTTCTAGAACTGCCCCCCAACCTGACAGGCTGGCATCCGTGGATATTATCTTCCACGTGATGGGGCAAAAGGATTTCCCTTTTGACAAATTTTGAGAGACCAGCCACCAAGACAGGCTGCGCCGGACCTTCGGGGAGAGCACTAACGGACGATCTAACGCCTGAATGAATTTGTTCCAAGCAGAGAAAATGGCTGCCTGAAGATATCTGGTATGGATCTGGGCGTAGGGCACAGCCTCGAAGGCGGCCACCATCTTCCCCAGCAGTCGCATACATAGGCGAATAGTCGGCCTCTTCTTGCCTAAGATCACTTAACCTGCTTGAGTTATTGATCTGATCTTTGCTTGAGGTAAACTTATCCTCTGGCAGTCTGTATCTAGCCGAAGGCCTAGATATTCCAACTGCTTTGTGGGTTTCAATACCGATTTTTCTAGGTTTACAATCCACCCGAATTCCTCTAGATGCTGAACTGTGCGACCTACTGCCTGATTGAGGTTGGAAGCTGAGCTGTCGATAACCAGAAGATCGTCCAAGTATGCCAAGACTAAAATGCCTTCTGTCCTTAGGACGGCTAGCACCGGGGCCAACACCTTTGTGAATACCCGCGGAGCTGTTGCCAACCCGAAAAGGGAGGACTACGAACTGGTAATGGCGGTGATCTATCATACAACGAAGAAACCTGTGATGTGCCGGGTAGATCGGCACGTGCAGATACGCATCTTTTATGTCTATAGATGCTAGAAAGTCGTCTTGATGTAGGCTGGCTGCCACCGAACGTATGGACTCCATACGAAAGGTCTGAATGTTTAGAAAGCGATTTAGGCGTTTGAGGTCCAAGATAGGCCTGACGTCGCCATTGGGCTTTGGTATTATGAAAAGGTTGGAGTAGAATCCCAGACTCCATTCCTGGGGTGGTCATCTACAATTACTCCTTGGAGCAAGAGACGATCCAATGCTTTTACAAGAGAGGTCCTCTTTAATGGTCGCTTGAAAGACTTGACCCTGAAGAATGAGGAGGGGGACTTCCGAAACTCTAGCTTGTAGTCCGTGGTTACACGGTCTTACCCAAGAGTAGGGAATTTGCTTCCACACTTCGGAGAAGAACCGAAGCCTTCCCCCCACCAAAGAGAGTGGGGGCGCCCTTCATGAATCTGACTTGAGGACTGGTTTAACCGGCTTGCGAGGCCATGGCCTCTTGCCTGTCGAGGCTTGTCCTTGTGGGCGGCTATCTAAATGCTGACCGCCGGCTAAGGCCGTCGATACATGACGGGAAGTTGAAGGGGCCGAGCCTGTGAAGGCCTGTCGCTTTAAATGTGGGCCCACGCGATCTTTTCTTGATAGGCAAGAAAGAACTTTTTACCATTTGATATGGTCTGGATATATTATCTAGGTCTTCACCGAATAGTCTCCCACCATGAAAGGGAAATCTTGCTAAAAGCTTTTGCAGGGTGCTTCTGCTGACCGTTTTTTTTGCCACAAAAGGCGAACGCATATGAAACAAACAGAAGAGAAAGGGAGCCTGGTTGAAACGGAGTCCTTATTAGCATCTAACTGCAAAGCAGAGAGCTCTTGGGAGGTCAGCAATTCACGAGCTTGCTGAGCCGGTATGTCCTTTAATTTTGGTTTAGTCTGATCCTTTAAAGCCTGACAAACGCCAATGGCTGCCACTGCTGGCTGAACCACGGCACCTACTGTGGTAAAAGAAGCCTTCAGTAGGGTCTCCAATTTTTTTGTCGACTGGATCTTTTAAACACCTGGACATTTTCCACCAGACAGGTCAGGAATTTATTTACGCAGGAAATGGCTGCGTCCACGGTAGGGAGTGCCAATTTCTTTGCAAATTCTTCTTCCATAGGATAGAGAATGGTGACCCTTTTAGGAGGGATAAAAATCCTATCAGGTCGAGCCCAATCCTGAAAAATCACGCTCTCCAGAAGGGGGTGAACTGGGAAAGACGCACCACTCAATGGTGCCTTCAAGGAACCTAAAGAGGATACCGCGGGGGCTAATTGTTCTGACACTGGAAGTTTAAAAGCAGTGCGAACCATATCCGTCAGAGACTGGATCCACAGACTCTCTGTTTGAGAAGCCGAAAAAAATTTAATCTATAGTGGAATCTTCAATGTCTGACCCGTCAGGACTCAGGTCCGCTTGATCCCCCTGTGGGTCCAATTCCTCCGAAGAGAGGACCTCTGCATCCGAACACACCGCTCTAGGTGATGGGATCTAGCCCGTTTGCCACCCGGCAAAGAGCGAGCAAATAAAGCAGTTAACCTTTTCTAGCCCACCCAGGGTGGATTCTAGCATTTCTTCCATAACATAAACGGGAATGGGTTGATTGGGGGCCGCCTCTGCCCCTAGCACCTCCATGCTCCTGCATGATGCTGTTCGGTGGTCTATCTGGTGAGGGTGGACCACTGGAGCCTGGCCCAAATCCTCTGACCCCGTTGGAGACCCCATTACTTTTTTGGCACCTTTTGCAGCCTTAGCTGGTCCTGATCCCTTGGGAGCCATTGCACAACCTTGAGACACCCCTACAGCAAACACCCCAACTGTTGTAGCTAGAAGTGAAACATTAATAAGGACAGGCTATGGTAAATAAAAAAATTATTATTTTTATTTAATTTTTTATTTTCATACGCCTGAGAAGGCGGCAATCCGAGGAAGTCCTGTGAGTATTGCCACACCAATGCCCGTTAGCTGGAGTCCAAGGTTTGCACCGACTCAGATACTGCCAGATCTAAGGCTGATTCCCCTTAAGAAAAAAAAACTTTTTTTTTTTTCTGGTCAGTGTGGACTAAGTCCAGACCTGAAGATCCACAAACCACCACTGGGTGTCACTGTTAGCCAGAAATGGCTCAGCTCCGCGCTCTGTGTCCCCACTCTCCACTGCTCTCAGGAGGGAATGACCAGCCAGGAAATGCCTTTTTTTTTTTTTTTTTTTTGCTTTATCTGAGACCTGACGCTGCTGGCCCGCCCCCCCCCCCCCACGCTGAAACCAACATGGAGGAAGCAGAGAGCAGAGGAGAAGCCTGGACCAGCGCTAGTAACACATACACCCGTAAAGCCACTAATCTTTGTAGTAGCACACATAGAGGAAGCTGTCCCCCTAGGCTTCCTAGGAAACAGGAGTTTTGTCAGCACTTCCTCTCTATACACGTGGGGCTGCAGTATCATGCCAACAGGCAAATATCTGGGGGGAGTAGCAAAATACATATCTTTAAAAGCATATATATATCTACATGTTATCTGGGTAAACATTAGTTCATCCCATCCTGCCTCAAAAGACATAGTGGAGATAGTGGCTGATGCACAAGCATACCATTAGCCAACCAGAACCCCCAGGGGGATACCTACTGTCGAACCAAGTCCGCAGGTTCCCTCTTACCTGCTCCACGCCGCAGGGTATTGCAAAATGCAAGAGGCCCAGCCTTCCCCCATCTCCGTGGGTATTGTCTTGGACCTTCAGGGACCGGGGTCCTGTGTTAAGGAACCCACACCCCTGGACCTATATAGCATCCTGGCATCAGTAGCGTTTAGTTCTTGGAAGAGACTAAGGCACTGGAGCCCAGAATCCAGCCCTCCAAGGAGAGGCATTATAGGCAAAACCCCACGCAGGCAGGGCCCGGGTACCGTACACCTTGGCTTTGAAGCACTTCGGACGGATCCGGCTAGCTATCCTGGGTCCCGAGACCTCCGAGGGACAGCTAGACGTGACCAACACCTAAGACACTGGCGAAAAAACTGAAGCACTCCCAGTGGGAGGGGGTTATATAGGGAGGAAACTTCCTGTGAAATTGATTACACCAGTGTCCACACCTGAAGGTACCCATATATCCCAAGTGTAATGGCTATGCGCTCTGTGTCCCGTGATGTACGATAAAGAAAACACCTTTGGTCATTTAGCAGCATATTGGTCCGGTCCTTAAGTGGTTAAAGTCATTGTAAAGGATTGTTTTTTATTTTTTTTAAATAACAAACATTTCATACTTACCTCCACTGTGCAGCTAGTTTTGCACAGAGTGGCCCGATCCTCCTGTTCTGGGGTCCCTCTGTGGCTCCTCCCCGCATCGGATAGCTCCCTAAGAGGCTCTCCCGAGGGGGTTACCTTGCGGGCGCACTCCCGCATTTGCATCCACAGACACGAATGCCAGACTTGACCCCATCCCCGGGCTCCTGCACCATTGGATTTGATTGACAGCAGCGGGAGCCAATGGCTGTGCTGCTATCAATCTATCCAATCAAGAGTCAGGACCCCGTGGAGAGAGAGACATCGCGTCCCGTGGAGGGGATGAAAGGGCTCAGGTAAAGGGGGGGCTTGGGGCCTTTAAGGCAGTTGTATATCTGTTCAATTATTTTGTATTTGTGCACTGATTCCGCGTTGCCCTATAAGGTTATACACCTGGCATCCTTATGACTTCCTTTTATTTTATACATTATGAGTTTTGAATAAAAGTGACATTTTAGGTCATAGTGTGTTTGGTGCGTGCCTCAAGCGCACCACTGCTGGAGCTTCATGTTCAGCACTATAGTCCTGTGCCAGCAGACATTATTTATGAGGAAAATAATAATTTGAGGTGAATGTATAGACAAGTCCTATTTATTATTGAACTCTCCCAAACACACAATATTGTTTAAAGGACGCAGTCAAAATTATTGGCAGAACATTAACACATCAATCTTTGACAAATCCAGAGAAGGAATAGTTGGCAGCATACTCAAATTCGATATCCATAAGTCAATAAGAGATGCCCATGCTCCTTGAGTATTCACCCCACATATGTATAGATCAATCCCAGATTTGCCTTTATACACAGATTGATTTGTGTTCAGATTTTGATACATTACAGAGTACAGATATTGTTGAGTGAAGAAATTTTGAATGCAGTATATTTTTCAATAATAGACGAATCCCTGCAGATAAATCTGTAGTGCGCCTCTTTACAATGACATGTCATAGAAAGGGGTCCTAGACATACCTGTGTATTTTTAAAGTGTTGCTAAACCCACAACAGTAAAATCAGTCTGCATATGCCACAAAGAATGCTTGTTATAAACTCACTGTGGAACTTAAGGGGTTAATCAACCGCATTGTGTAAAAAAGACTGTTTGATCCTGTCTTCTATGATCTTCCACAGTCCCCAATCTATTTGCTGACAGTACAGAGCCCTGGGGAAAAACTGCACCTGCTCAGTTTGGTGTGTATTGCTAGAGAGTTTGGCCCAGATTCACAGAGCGATTACGCCTGCGCAACTGGTGTTGCGCGTGCGTAAGTCTAAATGTGCGCGTGCGTTTAGATGCGCGTGATTCAAAAAACGAATTACGCCAGAAATCTACTTTTTTTTGTCCGGCGTAATTTCGTTAGACAGACGCATCCGTCCGCGCAAAAATGCGCTAGACACACCATTGATTTGCTAGTCAAATATGCTAATGAGGGAGTTGCGGGGATCCACAAAAAAACGCAGTTGCTGCGCAGGCTACGCGATGTGCGCAACAGCAAAATGTCCTGTCTAAAGTTAGAGCACCTAAAAGCTGGTCTAAATTTTGAAAAAACGTCTACATCTCACAGAAAGCAACACCGTTACTGAGGAGCAGACCACACACACGTGTTGCACTACAATTTGACTGCCAACATGCCAGGGGCATCGTCGCTCATAGCTGCACTAGTGAATTTAGATGACCAAAGAAGGAGGATGGCACGGAGGATGGCACGGGAGAGGGTATACCGCACACGCATAGACCTCTTTGGCATGAGTGATTCTGAGGTGTATCGCATCTTCAGATTCCCCCCTCATGCCATCCTGGAATTAACCACAACCCTGCAGGAGGACATCACCAGCCCAACACAACGCTCACATCCAGTGCAGCCACTGGTGAAGGTCCTGGCAACACTCCATGTCCTTGCCAGTGGCTCTTTTCAGCGTACAAGTGGAGTGGTGGCTGGGATGTCACAATCCTCCATGAGCAGATGTGTGCACCAGGTTGTCCCTGCAATCCTCACACGCTTGGCCAACCAAATCATCAAACCCACCACTGAGGACCTGCGGCTGAAGGCAATGACAGATTTCTACAGAATTGCCAGGTTCCCACGCACCATCGGGGCCATTGATTGCACACATGTGGCACTCCAGCCCCCCCATGAGACAGAGCACATGTACCGCAATCGGAAGAATTGGCACTCCATCAACGTACAGGTGATAGTTGATGCCCAAGGCCTCATATGGCACGTCCGTGCCAAACACCCCGGATTCACCCATGACAGCTATATCTACAATCAATGCCACATCCGAATGGAATTCGATCAGAACGTGTATGGGAACACCTGGCTGGTTGGTGAGTGACATGGGAGTCAGGCATGACCATCCCCTCCCGTGATGCACACCTCACAAGTGGCACATGCATGACTAACATTCTCCTGTCTTTTCCCTTCCAGGTGACTCTGTATATGCACTGGGACCCCATCTCATGACTCCTATCCGGAACCCCCAAACCCCAGGGGAGGAAAGATACAATCAAGCACACATCAAAACCCGAGCAGTGGTGGAGCGCACCTTTGGCCTCCTGAAGTCACGTTTCCGATGCCTGGATAAGTCTGGGGGTACACTGTTGTATTCCCCAAACTTCGTGTGCCATATCATCGTTGCATGTTGCATGCTGCACAATCTCGCAGTGAGGAAGGGCCTGCAGGTTGAGCTACGTGATGACCTGACCCCCCAACCAGACAATCAACCCCTAACCGAGGATACCCCGTCTTCTGAGGGAAGAGCAGTCACGAGGCAGCTCATATTGGGCATCTTTGCACGTTAAACACACACATTAATCATGGCACAATGAGAATGCATGCATGCACACCACTGTGGTCCCTAGCACACACACCCCACATCCTCATCAAATTGGATTGGCACCAGTCCACCATGCAGGACTGGTGAGCAGTAACGCCACGTCAAGGCTCCAATTATGTCACTGTACATTCATACACCATTCACACGGACCTGGGAATCACTTCTCCCTGGTCCTGGGGAACCCTTCTCCACCAAAATTGAGGATGACACCCCTTTTCCAGCAGGAATGTCACCCCCACATTCAAACAGCATGCACAACCCAAAATGTTAAAAAAATGTCAGCAAAAAAAAAAATGCAAAAAATGTCAGCCAAAAAAAAAAGGGGGAAAAAAAAATTATTGCCCTCTGCGTGAGCCACGCCTGGGGCACCCCCGGCCCCTCAGGGGAGACTCATGGGAAGGAGGAGCAGCCCCTGATATCTGCCCACCTGGCGGCCTGCCCTCCAAGGCCACGGCAATTCTGTCCAGGGAAGCACCAAGTGTTGCCGTGTTGGCCTGGATAGCCTGGGTAAGGGCCCTCACATCCTGCCCAACGCCTGCTGCTGTAGTCTGCAGTTCATTTAGGCAGGTTGTAAAAGCCCGGGAGTGGGAGTCCAGGTTACCCAGCGTATCCTTCATGGAGGACAGGCTCTCCTCCACCCGCCCAAAAGTCTGGCAGAGCTGTCCCAGATGGCGGGTCTGGAGGGCCTGGTCCCTTCGCAGACTGGCGGGCAGGAGATTGGGCGCCCCCCTGGTGCTCTGGGATGACATCCTGCCTCCAGCTGATGGTTGTGGGCGGGGAGAAGGGGAGGCCCTTGTGAGGGGAGCCATGTTGGGGGAGGAGGGGGGGGGCTCCCCCTTAGGGAGGGCAGGCTTCTGACAGCCAGAGGGGAAGAGTCCGCACAAACCACTCGTCCAGTGCCTGACTCCTCCTCCTCATGATCGTCCTCCTCCTCATGATCGTCCTCCTCCTCATGATCGTCCTCCTCCTCTCGAACCTCCTCCGCGGACTGTGGCCTTGTTGGGGGGGCCTCATTAGGCTGCTGTCCTGGTGTTGGAGCGGTCAGGCCAGATGGCCCTGCACCCTCCTGCACATCTGTGGATGACACAAACCATTCACAGGTTGGAGGATCCACACACTTGCCACATATTCCCTTTCACCCCTCCCCCACACATGCTACACACCTGATAGAACAAAAAACCTTACCTGGCACCGCGGGGACCGGACTTGTGTCAAAGCCTGGCAGGCCCTCCACTTCATGCCGGTGAAAGGTCAGGGCCACCACATGCTCCGTCGCTGTAAGCCTAATACGGCATGGTGGGCCCCCTCCTGTGCCCCTGGCATGGGCATGCATTGCGGCCAGTTTTTTTTTCACCAGACGCCGGAGATCATTTATTTTTTTGTCGATCCCAGACCGGGTCCGTGTCTCCCCCTCCCCCGATGAATTCACCTGCTCTGTGATCCTATCCAATATCTCCCTCCTCCTGGCCGGGGTGGTGGTGGCACTCTGCGGGCCGTGGAGAAAACGCCCATACTCGCTAATGGCCCGGGCAAGAATTATTTTTTCCCCCACAGTAAAATTAAGCTTTCTTTTTCTCTCAGTCATACTTCCAAAAAAACTCACTACCAGTCTCCAAAAATCAGTCACAAATACAAGCACAACCAATCAGGCAAGAACACACACAAAGAGAAAACGAACACCCAAAAATCACACTAGCACTCAGCAAGAAACAGTCACAAAAAAAATAATAATAAAAAATAAAGCAAGAAAACAAACGAACAAAAATATATCAATCAAACAAACAGTCTCTCAAACACTTATCAAAAACACTTTCACAAATATACCAACAAGCACTTGATGACACAGAACACTAATCTGACAACTACAAGACACACTGCAACGAACAACAGGAACAAAAGCACTTGGTTCAATGGGAAGGGACACAAAGGGATGTACTTTTGCAATGCAAGTGCGTTTGTGTGTGTCTATTTATGCTGTCTGCGTAGTTCACAACGTTGCCCTAGTCCATTTCCAATTTCACTGATTGCGCCGCTCCCGAGTTGTGAGCATGCGCACAGCGGAGCTGACATGGTCTCCTTCACGCGCGCATGCGCGAGCCGGCCGGCCCTTCATTTGCATGGGGTCACGGCTCATTTCAATGTAACACGCCCACGTCCCTCCCAATTTGTATTACTCCTCCTTACGCCTCTGGAAAAAACCTTAACGCTTGCGCAATTTCCTGCGCAAAAGCTACGTGAATCGGGGGATTACGCGGCTAGATGGCGCAAGTCTAACGTAAAGGCGGTGCGCTACGCCGGTCCAATAATGCGCCGATGTACGTGAATCTGGGCCTATGTTTTCTTTGGGAGGGTGCATGTGATCAGCACTGTCCAGACAGAGGGTCAGGTATCCTGCAGCCTCATAGGACAATCAGGGGAGAATTAAAAATCCTCCTACAAGCTTTAACCAAACACTGATAGAAGTCACAAGACTGTTCTAACTGCTAATAAGAAAAGGTATTTAACAGTTTATATTTACTAAAAATAATTGCATTTCCATGTTCTGTGTACTGTGGGAGACCAAATATAGTGAATGCAGGGTCCTGGGTTTAGTAACACTTAACATGAAATTTTCCAAACATAGTGTATCCTTTTCTTGTTTGGTTTCTATCTTTTTCACTCATGTGTTTGTTACATAAAAAAATAACAAAAGTATGTTATTTTACACAGAACTAATAATCTTACCCCAAAACCTACTCTAACAACCAAAAAAAGAAAAAAAAAACACCAACACGTGAACATGGTGATTGGCATGCCAACCGACTCCTGCCTTTTCCAACCAGTGCCAATGCCATTTAGACCAGTGACAGAAATATCTGTATTTGAAAGATGAAGGATGCTAATACTTTAGTTTAAAAAAAGCATCTGGCCTGACTTGGAGACTTTGGGTCACTCAACAAAAACAAAGTAAGAACTTCTAAATTCCAAACCGAGTAGTGTCACAAAGTTTAGCATGGTTATGCCCATGGATTTTTGTAACTGCAAGTTTCCTTTAAGTGGCATTTTAAATGGTGCTCAGAAAACTTAGACGGTTAAAACATTTTCTGGGAAACAGAAGGTTAAAATATATTCACATTTTAGCATTAAGAGGTTCAAAACCTAGACCAGCCACAGCTTCTAAATATCAGTTGCCAAGATCATCAATATCACTTAAAGCTGCGCCTATAGCTTGTTACCGCTAGATACCTCTGCACAGTGGGTAGGCATCATAAAAGTGGAAAAGAATAGTATAGAAAAATGTACAAAACCTTCACTGCATTGCCACCCCTTTTACGCTTCAGATAGTCTTTGTACTCAAGCCAAATTTCCTCCATTCCAGCTATTGACTTTGTAGATGAACTCTTTGTGCTGCTCATTATATCAAATGCTTTTCAGAAATCCACTTAAATTATGTCCATGGGTTCTTCTTTGTCTATCGGTTTGACAATATGTTCAAAGATCTCCAGTGGATATGTCAGTCGTGATCTCCTCTTCAGAAATTCTAGCTTGTACATTTCATAATGTTTCACAATTCTGATCCCTGTCAAGATTTGTCCTTCTTCCCTATCGACTCGTAGGCTTACCAAGCCCGGTCTTCGGCTGCTGATCATTTTAGGAGTATTTGACATAATAAGGTTTTTAAAGTGGCCCTCATCTTACACACAAAAACAAAAAAATACTACCAGCAATATATGTTATATAAACTACAAGCCTAAAGAATTTTGTTGCCCCCACTCGGGAGAATTCCCACCACTTTTTGTTTCCACATCATCTAAAACAAGTCATGAAGTGTAAAGTGCAACTTTAGGCAGATATACAAAACAGAAGTTAATATAATACTGTAATCATAAATACATCATAAGATTATGTAAGCAGTGGAAGTACCTAAATTTGACCCGATATCAGTCTCTTGCATTCTCTGCACAGCAAGGCTCAAGTGTGAGAAAAAGAAGCAGCATTAAGAGCAAATCAGTTGCTCTTTGCTCACAAGAAGCATGCCAATAGGAAAATAAAGCAGAGCGAAAGAGATGAGCTCATCACTGCACGGCTTCTCCAGTCATACGCTGGGGTGGGTCCAGGAAGCAAACTGGTCACTGCCCCACCTATAACTGGCCTTCACATCAAGAAACACATGGTAGGGTGATGGATGCAAAACGTGTTACTTTGGTTTGGTTTTGCATGTGTTGCTCTTCCATGTGCTTGCTGTGAAGGCCAGTTATAGGTGGGGGCAGGGGCCATTTTTTTGTTACTGGTGTAATATTGGTGGGGGGGGGGGCATTCTGGACACCCTTGCTGCCATAGTGCTATATTCTGGGTGTCTAGTGTGCCCCTGTGTCTTTAAAGTTGAGTTCCACCCAAAAGTGGAATTTCCACTTTAAGCACTTCTCACCCCCTTACATGCCACATTTGGCATGTATTTTTTTTGGGGGGGGGGGGGGGGGGGCTTCGGTAGGAGTGAGACTGTCTGTCCCACTTCCTACTTCTACCTATGGGCAGTCTACTCTCGCATTAGGCAGCCCCTCCCTCAAGGCGATCTCCTGGGACACTAGACAGGTCCCAGGAGATCGCCTATCCACTCCTAGAGCGCAGCGCAACTCACGCATTGTAACGGAACTATGTATTCTGCTTGTACATCTATAATAATCATACAGTGGGACATACAAAGAACCGAATGACGTGTTACAATAGGATGAATGATATCTTGGACTACCTGAGATAGGATTGTTAGATATGGATTATCCACATTATATTCTGAGATATCTGTAGGGCTATTTTAACCACTTCAGCCCCGGAAGGATTTACCCCCTTCCTGACCAGAGCACTTATTGTGATTCGGCACTGCGTCGCTTTAACTGACAATTGCGCGGTCGTGCGATGTGGCTCCCAAACAAAATTGGGGTCCTTTTTTTCCCACAAATAGAGCTTTCTTTTGGTGGTATTTGATCATCTCTGCGGTTTTTATTTTTTGCGCTATAAACAAAAATAGAGCGACTATTTTAAAAAAAATTCAATATTTTTTACATTTTGCTATAATAAATATCCCCAAAAAATATCTAAAAAAACGTATTTTTTCCCCAGTTTAGGCCGATACATATTCTTCTACATATTTTTCATTAAAAAAAAAAAAATCGCAATTAGCGTTTATTGATTGGTTTGCGCAAAATTTATAGCGTTTACAAAAAAGGGGGTAGTTTTATGGCATTTTTATTAATATTTTTTTTTTACTAGTAATGGCGGCGATCAGCGGTTTTTTTCGGTACTGCGATATTATGGCGGACACATCGGACACTTTTGACACATTTTTGGGACCATTGGCATTTTTATAGCGATCAATGCTATAAAAATGCATTGGATTACTATAAAAATGCCATTGGTAGTGAAGGGGTTAACACTAGGGGGCGGGGAAGGGGTTAAGTGTGTTCCTGGTGTGTTCTAACTGTATGGGGGGGGGGTTGACTCACTAGGGGGAATCACTGATCTTCCGTTCATACATTGTATGAACGGAAGATCAGAGTTTCCCCCGCTCACAGGAACAAGCGCTGTGTGTTTACACACACAGCTCTCGTTCCCCGCTCTGTAACGAACAAGCGCGCGTGCGTGCGCGCCCGCCGGGCACGCGCGCGGGACTCGGGTGGCGGGCGCGGGCCGCCGGCGGCGCGCGCACACCCTCTAGCGGCCAAAAAAGATAGGACGTTGAGCTACGTGCTCTCGCCCAGCACTGCCACTGTCCCGCAGTAATATGACGGCGGGCGGTCGGCATCTAGTTAAGTTTAATTCTGAGCTCAAAGGGTTAATTGTAGAGTGACTCTTTCATACTGCAAATGCTATGTCCTCATCTCCAGCTAATTGACTCGCTTTTGTGTATTGTATTACAAATTAGCAGTCTCCTGTCAGGTGTATTGAATTAGCATGTCAATTATGTTCAGAAGAACTTGTCAAGCTTTGAGGTGCCGAAACGTTTAGCTACTGATGAGATTGTCTGTGATGGAGTATTGTTCTGGAGGTTGATTGAATGCTATTGATAAAGAAATGTGGCTTCTTTAGCCTGGTGCCAAAGTGTCTACCTTAAAGCCCCCCTGTGTGGGGAGGGGGCGGAGAGTTCCATTGTTCCTTTGACTACTCACAAGCTTGTAACTATATATAAACCTAGAGATGTACCATTAATGTCTGTCTACTTGACCCTTCAAAACGTAGCCCCATCTGGTTCTTGAAAGGGCATTCGATGGGATTATTATTCTGCTCTCTTTACCCCTGAACCTGATTCTCCCTCTGGATCTCGTGGATGGGATTATACCGGTCTTCCTTGCACACAGCAACTCGCCGGGGAAAAGGACGTCTCCAGCGGCTGATACACGCATGCACAGTGCGTGCCCGGCCGTGAAGCCGAAAGCTGTCATGGCCTGGTGCCCACAGTGTGACTGGAGGCGCCGGCGGAGAGGAGCGATGCTTCGGGCGGCTGCATCACTGGACCGTGGAGCAGGTAAGTGTCTTTTTATTAAAAGTCAGCAGCTACACTTAGAGCTGGTGACTTTTAATGAACATAAAAAGGCTGGAACTCCGCTTTAAGGAGGGGTGGCTACCTCCGGCTCATGTGCCCTCTATCTATCCATTCGAATGGATGTGTTTCTACTATGGAGGCTCTCAGAAATTTACAAGAGTTAGATAATTATAATAATCTAAACCTCTGTTTTTAAAGCAAACGGTTAGCCGGGTTAATTTGGTTGGTTTAAGACTGGCTGGTGAGTTGGGAATTTTCCTTGGTTTTGTTTTGCATGTGTCCAAGAAGCTCCTAGTTTAGTGGAAGTGGGTTGAAGCTGAACTCCAGGAATTATGGAATGATTTGTATTGCATACTTACATTGGTTCAGCATGGCAAAATGTGGGTATGCACATCTCATACCTGATATGCCGTTGGGGAAGCTGGAAAGTATGTAGTATTGAGCATTACTATAGCAATAGCCACAGTCTTCTGAGTCCGGATCGGGTTCTGTGTATCCGTTTTCCTATTTGCCTATTTGCACACTCACTACAGGAGGTCAATTGCTCTGCACAGCTGCCAATAAGAGCATGCCTTGCATTTTTTTTTATTATTAATTCAAGGTGTTTTATGATGAGGTAGAAAAAAGGGGAGGCAGTGTCACAATCTCCAACTCCTCGAATCAGCGAATGCCTTGTATAAAAAAAAAAAAAAAAAAAGACATTCTATGAATGAATACCATCAGTGCTGAGTGAGCAAACCCCTGTGTTCTGTGTCCAGAGGAGTATCCATTTAAATGGAACCTGAGCAAAACTCAGAAGATCATAGCCATTGCTATTGTAGTGCCAATTACTGCAGTGATTCCCAGATTTCCCAGTGGTCCATCAGGCATGAGATATGCATTGTGCCAAGCTGAACCAATGCAAGTATGCAATACAGAGAATTCCCAGAGTACAACCTAAAATGGTGAAGACATCTAGCAGCAAGAAAAGTACTGCAGGACAAATCTCGAGTTGAATTTTGCAGAAAAAGTTGAAGTAGTCAGGTGCAAAATTGGGTGCAGCTCTGCATATAAACCAATTTCAAAAGCTTCCAATTTTTTTTTGTCAAAGCTTGAAGTGATACTAAACACACACTGGATGATGCACTGTAATTTTTTTAATTGAAAAAAATAAAAATTAAATCAAAGTACCTGTTGCTAACAAATATACAGCTGGCACATGACCCAGATCTTTCCCAGCCTGTCTGCAGGGAAACATAAGCAGGTGGAGCTTCTAGTCCTCTGCTGGTGGTCACATGTTCAAAAAAAGAAAAAACATCCAAGTACCCTTTTCCTATGTGATATACAGCTGTCACATGTCCCAGATCTTTTCCAGCCTATCTGCAGGGAAACATAAGCCAGGGGAGCTTCTACACGTCTGCTGCTGGTTTTGTGTGCAAAATATAAAAAAACAGTCTTTAAAATAAAAAGTAAAAATAAATTATTATCAATAAACAGTTTTAAATTGTCACACAAATATATTATTTTTTGGCAATAACATGGTGTGAGTGGATTCCTGACAGGCACAGGCTGTGTCATGCCCTTTCAGCCTGCATCTAAGAATAAGAGGGAGGAGAAGCCCCCAGCAATCTATATGCAATATCCCACCCCATTGTGTTTAGCTGGTTAATGGGCACGGAGGAGGGAGGGAGTGGGCTGTCACTGTGTTTACACCCCCATGTTTGACTCTATAGTCACATGGGCTGCTCAGATGTGATAGGGAGGAAATGTTCAGCTGCCAACACTGCTCTGCAAATCCCTAACTGAATTGAGGACATGAACAGAAGGTGGAGATAGAGAGCAACTGGATCAACCAGTTTTTTTTCAGAATACAGAAAACTAATCTCATAGCGACGGAGAGAGTATGAACAGCATGTAATACACCATTTATTGATAGGTTTTTATGAGGTAGGTTTAGTGACACTTTATTTGAAATAGTTAGAAGCCGATTGACTGCCATGCACAGCTGAACCAGATTTTGCACTCTCCAGTTTTAGTAAATCAACCCCATTGCATCTTTTAATGGACTTTATTCATTTTATTTTGTTATTTCTGGCATTTAGCTCTTCGGAATTTAGCTCTAATTTTGCCATCTGGCCACCGACTACATAGCCAGCAGTAAAACCACACAGAGGCTCTAACTCTGCACTATGCAATTGAAAACACATTAAAATGTCTTGGCTGGAGTTGCGTTTTAATGCAAGGTGATTTAATATATTTTATCTGTGTTTTTATCATTCATATAAGCTCTGGTGTGTGCCAGATGAGAACAATCGGCTCGTTTTCTGTGGCACACTACCCAGATCCTTTTGTTTTGTTGTGGGTGGAATGACGCAGAGTTTTATCCCTTGCCGGGCATACACTGGTTATCAAATCCCTGGCAGGAACATCTGCTCACCTACTCTGTACAAGTTTTGGGCAAAATATAATTTGAAATAAACAGTAAGCACAGGCTGAATGAGCCCTAATTGCATGAAGGAACATCCATGAAAAAAGAAGACACATTTCTATTCCACTGGTTTGAGGCATTGTCTCGTTTTCATTGTTCTAATTTCCTAACTACTCTGTTCTGCAATGATCTACAGTCCTTTTGGCATTTCACCTTCCTCAACTGAATAATTTATCCTAGTCAGTGGGATATTAAATCCAGCTTGCCTCATGAATACTGAGGTGAAATATTCTTTCAGGCTGTTGGTAAAATTGACCTCATCTGTCACAAAACTTCTCCTGCACTTCAGTGGGGCCATCTCGTTTCTTCTCTACAGTGCCAGACTTCCCTAGTCATTATTCCATGGCTAGGCTTGTGTGCTCAAGTATAACCTTATTGGAGGGAAATATATACAAAACCATTAACATCTAAAGCAGATTTTCATATATTGGAAATTGCACCTGAATAATAAAGCAAAGCAATGTGAGAATGCTGTAGGGGGGGGGGGGGGGGGGTGCTATAGCAAAAAATGGTAATATATAATATCAGGGCACAGAAAAGACAAATATTCTCAGAGACTCCTGAACTAATGTATATGGATTTCAAATATGTGTTAAATCACTGTCAGCCTTGTACAGAACACACTGAAGACAGTTCAAGCTGGACACTGCCCATGCCACACACAGGCCGTCACAATTGGAAATGTATGGCAGAATGGTCTGTATTGCCCACATCAAATCAATATGAACTAGGAACAAGGAAAGGAGTAGTTAATTGTTTGGCTATGAACAGTAGGCAGGTTAATCAGAAACAATCAATCACAGTCGTAGCATGCTCAAAATTACCATCAAAAAGTGCTGCCTGCTTGTGGATTGAGCCATTAGCACAGCCTCGCTAACTTTAGTACTTAGTGGCGTTAATGTTCCGACATAAATGTTTGGTTATCAATCTGAATGTATGGATTGGCTAACAAGCCCAACAACCCGGAAAAGTATGTTTACCTAAAATGGACCCATCCTTAGTGATCTCCTTACTCGTTATCTTTGGGTGGATACCATACAAAGCCAACTTGGAAAAAAACGCGCTCCCAACTCCTTAATTAAACAGACTGCGGTCCGCTGAAGAAAGGAAGATAGCGGGCATCATGGTCAAGTGCAGCAAGACATCAGCTGAGGCATCATGCACACTGGGCATCTTTACAGCTGCTGTTATTGGCTTCAGGCATTTTTTTTTGCATCCAGTCAACTCGGCTATTTCCCATTCATCAGCATTTTTGAGCCATAAGCTTTTCTGGGAGTATAGTTTTGCAAAAAAAAAACGCTGAAAAGCACTACTGCAAAATGCTGCTAATGCTACTGGCGTTTTTAGAATGTCCAGTGTGCATGAGACTTTAAAGTGTAAGTAAACCCCCTTGTCGTTTTAAGCCAAGGAAGCTGCCATCTTTGCCTTTGTTTAATCTGAAGATTAGGGGGGATGTGGGGAGGGTAGCACACAGAAGTTTTTTTGTCTTCATGCATATAATGCATGAAGGTATAAAACCTTCAGCCTTTATAACCACTGATTAAGACATTGATGAATAAGGACGGCACAGTCAGCGCGTTTCTGAATCGCCTCAAGCGCTTGGCATCCATTATCCTTCAGTTTAACCCTCAGGCCATGTACACACGATCGAATCTATGTGCTGAAAACGGTCCGACGGACCGTTTCAGCAGACAAATTCGATCGTGTTTACGGGCGGACAGACAGATTTTTCCAGCAGACAGATTTTAAAGCGCGGAAGTGTTTTACTTCCTGGTGACGGTGACGTGGCGGCGTCAACGTCACCGCCACATCACCGCGCTGTCTGCCGGCGGGGATTTTGGTTTGATCGTGTGTACACGATCAAACCAATCTATCCCAGCAGACAAATCTGATCAAAGCGGTCTGTCAGACCGATTTGATCGCATTTATTTCATGGTGTGTACGCGGCCTCAGAATAGATGGGTTTTTAGTTTTTTTCTGAAGGCCAGGTGATCAATTTCCATTCGGATATTAGTTGGTAAAGCTTTCCATAGTCGAGGTCCTTGAACTAAAAAACGACGTTCTCCTTTGGTCTTATATCAGGCCTTGGGAATTTGTAATAATTTTTGGTTAGTTGATCTAAGAACTCAATTAGGGTTTTGTCGTTTTATTTTCTCACTTAAGACCCGGACCTTTAGTTAGGTAAAGGATCCAGGCAGGTTTTGCGATTCGGCACTGCGTCGCTTTGACAATTGCGCGGTCGTGCGACGTGGCTCCCAAACAAAATTGGCGTCCTTTTTTTCCCACAAATAGAGCTTTCTTTCGGTGGTATTTGATCACCTCTGCGGTTTTTATTTTTTGCGCTATAAACAAAAATAAGAGCGACAATTTTTAAAAAAAATCTATATCAATTTTACTTTTTGCTATAATAAATATCCCACAAAAATATATAAAAATTTTTTTTTCTTCCTCAGTTTAGGCCGATGGGTATTCTTCTAACTATTTTGGGTAAAAAAAAAAAAAAAAACGCAATAAGCGTTTATCGGTTGGTTTGCGCAAAATTTATAGCGTTTACAAAATAGGGGATAGTTTTATTGCATATTTATTCATAATTTTTTTTTTACTACTAATGGTGGCGATCAGTGATTTTTTTCATGACTGCGACATTATGGCAGACACTTCGGACAATTTTGACACATTTTTGACAATTGTCATTTTCACAGCAAAAAATGCATTTAAAATGCATTGTTTATTGTGAAAATTACATTTGCAGTTTGGGAGTTAACCACAAGGGGGCGCTGAAGGGGTTATGTGTTTACAACTGTAGGGGGGTGTGGCTGTAGGTGTGACGTCATCTAATGTGTCCCTATAAAAGGGATCACGCGATCGATGACGCCGCCACAGTGAAGAACGGGGAAGCCGTGTTTACACACGGATCTCCCTGTTCTTCAGCTCTGGGGACCGCGACCCACGGCTGGGTACTAGCACAGGACGTACCTATACGTGCATGTGCCCAGCCGTGCCATTCTGCCGACGTATATGTGCAGGAGGCAGTCCTTAAGTGGTTAAATATAGTGGCGTGCTTCCGTGTACACATTTGTGTGTTAGGCATAAGGCCTTGAAAGTGACTTGGTCCTTTATGGGCAGCCAATGGAGGGATCTCAAGGACGGGGTGATTGGTTCCCAGGGTTTTTTCCCTGTTACCAGTCGAGCTGCCATGTTTTGGATGATTTGGAGCCAGGGCAAGCTGGTACTTTGGGAGTCCGAGGTAAAGGGCATTTGCATAATCCAATCTGGAGTTAATGATTGACACTAGCACTACCGCTGTGTCTTCTTTAGAGATGAAGGGAACCACTCGTCGTAGGAGCCGTAGAAGATGGTGCGATCTGCTAATTACTGATCCTATTTGTGCATCCATTGTCATGTCCGAGTTAAAGATAACTCCTAGACTTTTTACCTTGGTGCTAGGGGTGATGGTTTGTCCCAAAATGGGTGGAGAGGTCCAGGTAGTCCTGGCCAGTTTCCTCTTGTTTCAATGGAGTTGAATGATTTCTGTTTTTGCTCCATTGAGTTTGAGGTGACTCTCCGTCATCCAGATGTCTAAGGGAGGCATTGTTCTAATGGGGGGTATTGGTTCTTTTTGTCGATGATACGAAAATAAAGTTGCGTGTCATCCGCGTAGGAGTGATAGAGAAGGTCGTGATTACTAATAATTTTTAGGAGTGGGCGGAGGTAAATATTGAATAGCACGGGCGATAGTGAGATCCCTGAGGGACTCCGCAAGACACGCTGCGTGATTCAGATGTGAAAGGTTCTAGTTTCACTATCTGGTATCCATTTTCCAGGAAAGATGAAAACCATGGTAGATCCGAGTCTGGTAGTTCCGAGTCTGCAACTCCAGCTATCTCTGTGAGCCGGGTTAGCAACAGTTTGTGATCTACTGTATCAAAGGCAGCACTGAGGTCCAGCAGTATCAGGAGACAAGAATCTCTGCCGCCTGCTGCTTCGAGGGCGTCGTCCCATATTTTGAGAATCGCTGAAGTAAGGCTGTTATGGTGGAAACACGTTAACCGTTTGTGCTGTATACATCAATGTCTTATGTCTTATGTCTTAAAGGGGTGTTCCAGCCAAAATGTATGTTTATTAAAAGTCAGAAGGTACAAAAAGTGTAGCTGCTGGCTTTTAATAAACAGACACTTACCTCCTCTCCCCCCCTCCCCGGCCGGCATCCTCATTGATACTGTGGGCACCCGGACGTGACAGCTTTCGGCTTCACGGCCGGGCACCCACTGTGCATGCACGCGCAGCACTGCGCATGCGCGTGCAGCCCGGCGCTGAGCCGTCCCATTGGACAGGCGATCGCCTAAGACCTGTCAGTGTCCTAAGCGAACGCCTACAGGGAGGGGCTGCTGTAGGTGATTATGCTTAATCGCCTAACCAGCCCCTCGGCGGAAGGATGATGTGGGACAAGAAGTCTTGAGGTCTTGAAGTTTTGAGTGGAACTCCGCTTTAATAAAGCGGATGTCTTGCTGCACTTGACTGTGAAGCCATTTCAGAGACTCACACTGGATGACACAAAGTCAAATGGTTCTAAAACTTTACTTACAACTGATCAAGTTCTCGTTATGGTTACATGAAGGCTTCATGGCTTTTTTTGTTATATTGAATTTTTCCCAAAAGGGAGCTCACTATTAAGTATATATATATTTTAAATTATTAAAAATGGTAAATCTTTTGTGTTAAAAGCCAAGTCCAGCCAAAATGTTTTTTATTCTTTATTTTTGACAGAGTGTGTACAGAATATAATCAATGTCAGTTCTTTATTATTGTTCTGTGCCCCTATTGGAAGATTTCTCTTTTTAATAGGGCAGGGAACAAAGGGAAAACATTCTAGTGCAAAAAATAAAATATTGAAGTACAGTAAAACCTTGGTTTGAGAGTAACTTGGTTTGTGAGCGTTTTGCAAGACAGGCAGAATTGAAAAAAAATGTTTGATATACAAGTAGTGTCATGTCACAACTGTGTCAAGTAGTGTCATGTCCAATAGTTGTTGGACAATCAATTGATGTTTTAATCACTGTCTTCCAATGGGAGATGTTCCACCAGTCTGGCAGAAAGCGAATATTGTACCTAACCACAAGAAGGGTAGCCGGGGAGAAGCTGGCAACTGCAGGCCAGTATTGTAGTGAAATTAACGGACTCACTTCTTAAAAGAAAAACCAATGGTAACTTTAAAAGGGGCACAACTTGCTGGACCCAAAGCAGCATGGATTTTCTGAAAACAAATTGTCAGACTAATCTGACTATAGAGCAATAAAAGTGCAGTGCTAATTAATAAAGAGATTAAAACGGTGCAATCTCAACAACTCCAAAGCAGGTTTGAAAGTGTGAAAACACCAAATAGTCCATATATGTCCTCATAAAGACTCCAAAGGGTGGTGAATGATATCAAACTAGCTGGAAAGTGTCCTCCACCAACAGTGACCACACATAGTCACTTACTAAATAGCCATGACCACTACAAAAGAGTGACCAAAAGCACAAGAAATCATCAATATTCAGGGCCAAATTACAGGTAGAATGAAATTTTCCACTCCAGCTCACTTCCTCCAATAGCCAAATCAAATCTCCCTCGGTACAGAATGAATCTCCCAAGACAGACAGATCACAAAGGAAACAAAAGCCTCTAATAGTGTAGTATATTCTAAAAACAATAATTTAACACAAAGTGCAGCAGCAGCAAAAAAAAAAAATCGGTGGTTCTTAGTACATCTGACTGAATTTTTGACTATAACTAATGTCTTGGAAAAGGCTGGTGCTGTGGACATGGCCTATCTTGATTTCAGCAAAGCATTTTAAAGGGTTCCACATATCACTCTCCTAAAAAAAGATGTTCAAGCTAGGATCTAGCCCAACCCATGGGTGATATATGCCCTGTACACACGATCGGTTCGTCTGATGAAAACGAACGATGGATTCTTTCATAAGATATCCGATGAAGCTGACTTTTATCAGTCTTGCCTACACACCATCGGTTAAAAATACGATTGTGTCCAACGCTGTGACGTAAAACACAACGACATGCTGAGAAAAATGAAGTTCAATGCTTCTGAGCATGCGTGGATTTTTTAACGATTGATTTCCCCACAGACGATCGTTATTTTCTATCGTTTTTTTAATCATACGAAGATTTTAAAACAGGTTGTATTTTTTTTTACCGATGGGAAAAAAAACTGATGGGGCCCACACACGATCGTTTCGTCCGACAAAAACGGTCCATTTTCATCAGACGAACTGATTGTGTGTACAGAGCATTAGTGAACACGCAGCTGGCTAAAGGACAGAAGAGTGAACATAGACCAGTCATTGGTGATGTGCCACAAGGCTCTGTTTTAAGTCCTATTCTATTAAAGTGGATGTAAACCCTCACATATACCCAGTGAAGTGAACAGTCTCAGATAATACACAGAAATTAAACATCCCTACATAAGTTTTACATGTATATCTACAGTTTTCTCTTACCTACACCCTTTCAAAAGGGCAGAATCGTGTTAAACAAGCTTTCTTCATTTGTTCAGTAGCACAGAGGAGGGGGCAGAGAGGCTTCAGTAACCGTGTGTAAGAGCCGATTGGATGAAAATAATACACCCCCTCCACACAACAGAAGAAATGTGTTCTGAAAAGACAAGCTCTGTTCCGAGCTCTCTCTACCTCCCTCCCTCCCAACACAAATTTATCTCATATGTCCGGAAAACTTCTCAGAAGTGACTCATACTGATAACAGAGGAACAAAGAACCAGAGAGAAATGACAAGTAGAGGTTTAGAGAGAGAAAAGTAAACACTACAGATATATGTGCTTAGCTCAGCTTCCATGACTGAGGTTAGCAACCACTTTAACCACTTGCCGCCTGCCATATAGCAAAAGAACATTGGCAAAGTGGTTGTGTTATCCTGACCGGACGTCATATGACGCGGTCAGGATAATAAGCCAATGCACGCCCTCGTGATGATCATTGTTGTGGCGTGTTAGGCCTCGTACACACGATCGGACATATCCGATGAAAACGGTCCGTGGACTGTTTCCATCGGATATGTCCGATCTGGAGTTTGGTCCGATGGCGTGTACACACCATCGGATCAAATTCCCCGCCGGCGGACGGCGCGGTGACGTGGCAGTGACGTTGACGCCGCCATGTCACCGCACCAGGAAGTAAAACACTTCCGCGCATGCGCCAAATCCATTCGGCGGCGGTGCGGCGGCGGAGCAGGACGACATGTCTGCTGGTAAGTGTACTAACCAGCAGACATGTCGGGCGGACAGATTCCCACCGGATAGATTTCAAAGCATGCTTTGAAATCTGTCGGGTGGACAAATCTGTCCGCTAGCCCATACACACGATCGGAGATGTCTGCTGAAACGGTCCATCGGACCGTTTCCAGCGGACATATCCCCTCGTGTGTACGAGGCCTTAGTCTGACACAACGCAACTCCAATCTAGATAAAGATTCTCTGGTGCCAGTGCCACCAGTGATGCCTATCAGTAAAATCTATCACTGCCAGTCATCAGTGCCCATGAATGCCGCGTATCAGTGCTGTTTATCAGTACCACCTATAAGTACCTATCAGTGCAGCCTTTCAGTGCCGCATATCAGTGCCCCCTCATCAGTGCCCATCAGTGAAGGAGAAAACTTACTTATCTCCAAAATTTTATAACAAAAAAAATATATATATATATTTTTTTTGTTTTGTTTTGTTTTCAAAAATTTTTGGACAGCACCTATCCTCTAGTGGGGAACAATACAAGACTTGCACATAGGGTTAAGAAGAATTAAAAAAAAAAATCCTTGCTTTGTGTTACATCTGGCTTTTCTTCATAAAAGAGCCGGCTAATTTCCACAGATATGGTGAAGGCCTACATCATGTGGCTTGTCAAAGCTTGTGAGAATGATAGATGATTCAATATATTAAATAAACAGGAATCCAAACTTCCAGAACTCTCTCACTGAACTTGGTAAATACTCAAAAAAAACAGCCAAGACAAAATGTGTACAAATTACAAAAAAAATGTCATTAAAAGTGTAAATTGAACTACCAACATAAATTAATAGTGTAGGCAATAAAATAAACAATGAACCCATGCACAGAAAATGTGAATAAATGAAGAAAAAAAGTCCATATGTTTCAGATATTAAGTCTTCAAAAACTCTTCCACCACACCTCCAGTGTTCAGTGCATCCGTCACCCGTCAGAGTGCTCACTCACCATATAAAGATGCCGCACACTCTCATGTGCAAGCAAACCAGCTTGTAACAACAAATGTCTTCAAATTCACGATCCAGGGATGATCCACACCATTCCACATAAAGTGAGATAAAAAATGAAGCACAATAGTGTAATACCGTAAACCAATTTAATACACTAAAATAAATTTACACTCACAAACACCCGTGTAAAAATGGCATGGAATCACATCACTTGTCCAGGTAACACTTCCAAACACACAGAGTGACAGGTCCTCATTTGGAAGTGTTACCTGGACAAGTGATGTGATTCCATGCCATTTTTACACGGGCGTTTGTGAGTGTAACTTTGTTTATTTTAGTGTATTAAACTGGTTTACGGTATTACACTATTGTGCTTCATTTTTATCTCACTTTACGTGGAATGGTGTGGATCATCCCTGCATCTTTATTTGGTGAGTGAGCACTCTGACGGGTGACGGATGCACTGAACACTGGAGGTGTGGTGGAAGAGTTTTTGAAGACTTAATATCTGAAACATATGGACTTTTTTTCATAATTTATTCACTTTTTTTGTGCACGGGTTCATTGTTTATTTTATTGCCTACACTATTAATTTATGTTGGTAGTTCAATTTACAATTTTAATGCCATTTTTTTTGTGATTTGTACACATTTCACAGCGCTGTTTATAGGTACACACTTCACCTTAAGTGACTTTACCTATATCTACTTCCATAATTTACATTTAAACAGCTGCTAGGGTTTGTTCTAGCGCAGCGGAGGTTAATCTTAGGGGGCGGTTTATCAAGATTATCCTACAGTGTTTATTTCAAGAACCAAGTGGTCCTGAAAAGGAAATCAATTAAGTTGAGCATATTAGGTGAGAAGATCAAGGCTATACAGACCAAATTAGAACCAATTAGTGAATCCCCACTAATGTTGGAATTTAATAACAATATGAAGAAGAAATTGGAAAAGACTGATAAAGAATGCCAAAAAAGAAAGGTAAAGAAATATAAATCAGGACTCTGATGATTTTAAGACTAATAAAATGTATGCATGGCAAAGCAACATAGAATCGGAGAATGAGAGTGGGGATGATGTACCTGATGAACAACCAGGCCCATCTGTTCCAAAGAAAGAAGGAGCAAAACCTCAGGAGAAGAAAGTAACTATAAAAAGACTTCAACAAGGACCCTCACACCAAAAGCAGACTAAGGAGCCTCCATTGAAAGATATTCAATATGGACCCCAGTATGAGTCACCTGGACCATACCGACAGGAGAGAAACGATTATCAACCAAATCAATATCAACAATCACCACGCCCATATTATCAATATGGACGGGATGATTCTCCTAATCGGCCTCCACAACAAGAGAACCAATATTGGTACCAATACCCAATGCCAGGGCCCAATCACCATCAACCCCAACCTTTTTTAGGACCAAGGGGGAGGGGGGAACCCCGAAAAGGAAGCATCAGGCATCAAGTACCACCAGAGGATGGGACAGGAATGGCCCACCATAGCCTTCCAACAGGAATACTGGTTACCACCAAAAAGAAGAAGAGGCTGCAGAGTCGGAAAACGCAAACAATCCAAAGAAAAGAATGAGAAAAACTTAAATACAGGAATTTATAATTTGAGTAAAGTAATTTTGAGCCAGAAAGAATTGAATATTTTAAACATGGGTCTTAAATGTGCGCCAAGGAAGACTATGAATAAATTTGACGTCTATATTGACACACACAAAGTCATTAGGACGCTCAATATGAAAAAATAGTCATCCTGTTGAAAGCACAATAAAAAGCACCATTAATACTGATAGGGTGGACAGCGGCCTAAGGAATCGGTCCCTATTCAACCCTCAGAACTCTAATAATCATCACATAAAAATTTTTAAACAATTAGTGCTGCATGATATAGAGGAACTCCCACAAAAAAAGAAGGTTAACCCAGACCATATTAAGGAGGGCATTGAGGCTCTTGAGAACAATAAATAAATCATTGTTCGACCAGCGGATAAGGGGGGAGGGGTTGTAGTACTGGATAAATCTTTTTATCTGTACCAATTAACCACATTGTTGGGGGATCGGACCACCTACAAACGATTGGGATCAGACCCCACTGAAGCTTATAAACAACAGCTCGACTCCCTTGTTAATTGGGGCTTCCAAATTAAAGCCCTCAATGCAAAAGAGGAAGCCTATTTAGCACCAACTGTATGTCGGATTCCGGTGATATATACATTACCCAAGATACATAAACACTCTACAGTACCCCCAGCATGGCCGATTGTGAATGGAATAGGGTCTGTTACTGCAAGGTTGGGAGAGTACCTTGATAAGTATCTCCAACCCAGTGTACGGGAAACAAAAGCCTACTTGAGGGACACTACGGATTTGTTGGTATCTTTTGAAAATTTGAATATTCACCCAGACTCTGAAATTGTCATGGTAACAGCAGATGTAGCATCCTTGTACACCATTATTCAGCATGAGGATGCTGCACTGGCACTCAACTGGGCACTCAGTAAAAGAGATGACATCCCTTACGCTCAAAAAAAGTTTTTGGGACAAGCCCTCGAGTTCTGTATGACGCATAACTATTTTTGGTTCAACGGGTTCTACTTCTCAACAGGTTGGCGTGGCAATGGGGGCTAAGTATGCCCCCAGTCTAGCCAACCTGTTTATGGCTGAGCGGGAGGATAGGTGCATTTTTAGGAATCGCAAACCCCAGTTAATTTTTTACCGTAGGTTTATCGATGACCTCTTAATCATCTGGGAGGGCTCAGTTAATGACGTTAAGATCTTTCTGGACCAGCTTAATGTTAACAATAACAACATCCGATTGGAGTATAACATTAGCAAACATCTAATTAATTTCCTAGACGTCACAATAGAGAACTGTGGGAATAGGCTAAAGACTAAAGTATTCTTCAAAACTACGGACCGCAATAGCTATTTATCAATTCAAAGTGGCCACCATCCATCTTGGATCAAAAATATACCGAAAGGACAATTTTTGCATGTCCGACGCAACTGTTCGGATGTGAATGACTACTTTGAACAAGCACGTGAATTGAGGAATAGATTTGTCCAGAAGGGGTATGATGAATCGAATTTAGATCTAGTCATTCAACAGGTATCTGAGATTCCAAGGGAGCAGGTGATTAAGAATAAAAAGGCACGCAAGATGAATAAGGCTCAACATCAAATTAGTTTCCTGTCTGCATTCCATTTCCAGTACAAAGAGGTTGAAACTATTTTTCGGAGGCATTTTTATATATTGACCAAGGATAGACACTTGTCCAAAATAATTCCGGAAGAACCACGGTTCATATACCGAAGGGCCCCCAATTTTGGGGATCGGATCGTACAAAAAATATTGGATCCACCAATTCACCACATTAAGAGTGACCTAAAAGGCTTCTTTCCATGTGGGAAGTGTATATGCTGCCGTACTGTAAAGATTCACAATAGAGGAAAAAAAAGGATTTTTAATAAACAGCTTACCTGTAAAATCCTTTTCTTGAAGTACATCACGGGACACAGAGCGCATAGCCATTACACTTGGGTTATATGGGTACCTTCAGGTGTGGACACTGGTGTAATCAATTTCACAGGAAGTTTCCTCCCTATATAACCCCCTCCCACTGGGAGTGCTTCAGTTTTGTAGCAAGCAATCCTCCGAGGTTACACAATGTTCCCCAAAAGAGGGGTGGGAGCTCTGTGTCCCGTGATGTACTTCAAGAAAAGGATTTTACAGGTAAGCTGTTTATTAAAAATCCTTTTTTCTTTATCGTACATCACAAGACACAGAGCGCATAGCCATTACACTTGGGATGTCCTAAAGCAATGCTCTATGAAGGGAGGGAGACCGTAAGGCCAAGAATAGCCAAATAAACAATTATCAGGAAGTAAAGTAACTCCACCAACAGAAAAAAGGGGGCGTGACCCGGACCAGAGGATTCTATACTGCTGCCCGTAGGACCGCCTGCCCAAATGCTGCGTCCGTACCCTTTGCAACGTCCAACTTATAAAATTTAGTAAATGTATGTACGGAAGACCAGGTTGCCGCCTTGCAAACCTGTGCCATAGAGATCTGATGGTGTGCCGCCCAGGAGGCACTCATGGCCCTCGTAGAATGGGCTTTAACTGATAAGGGAGGTGGAACGCGCTTCAGACCATAGGCCTGAAAAATCAGTTGCTTAATCCACCTAGCCAAGGAAGACTTGGCAGCCGACTGACCCTTCTTGGGGCCATCCGGAAGAACAAAAAGCACATCTGTTTTCCGAATCGTCTCTGTTGCCGAGATAGACCCTCATGGCTCGAACCACGTCCAAAGTATGAAGCAGTCTTTCCTCTCTGGACTGGGGAGTAGGAAAGAAGGATGGTAGGACTAGGTCCTGATTCAAGTGAAAACTGGATATGACCTTGGGAAGGAAAGAAGGTTGAGGCCGCAGAACCACTCTGTCCTTACGCAGAATAAGGTATGGCTCCCTGCATGACAAGGCTGCCAGCTCGGACACCCTTCTGGCCGAAGCCATAGCCACCAAAAAAACCAACTTTAGGGTTAGTAGCACAAGAGGGATTTCTGTCAGAGGTTCAAACGGCTGCCTTTGTAAAGCTGACAAGACCAGATTTAAATTCCAGGGGCAGAGGGGAGCTCTAATAGGGGGATTCACATGCAAGACCCCCTGCAAGAAGGTTTTCATAAGCGAATGGGTGGCCAAGGGTCTTTGAAACCATATTGATAAAGCCGACACCTGCCCCTTTAGAGTACTAAGAGCCAACCCTTTGTCAACGCCAACCTGGAGGAATCGCAAGATCCTGTCAATAAAAAACTTTCAAGGATGCCATTTTTGAGACTCGCACCACTCCACATAGGTTCTCCAGACTCTGTAATAAATATTTCTGGAGACCGGTTTCCTAGCCTGAATCAACGTAGATATGACCTGATCTGAGAGGCCCTTAAGAATTAGGGATTCAGCCGCCAAGCCGTCAAATTTAGCTGCTGTGAAGCAGGGTGGCAGATTGGGCCCTGAGACAGCAGATCTGGGCGCAGGGGGAGCGGCCACGGCGCCCCGACTGACATCTTCACGATGAGTGCGTACCAAGCCCTCCTGGGCCAGGCTGGGGCCACCAGGATCACAGGCCTGCGCTCCACCCTGATCCTCCGTAGAAGGCGGGGAATCATCTGCAGTGGAGGGAACGCATACAGGAGAGAAAACTGGTGCCAAGGGCAAACCAACGCATCGGTCCCGTAGGCCGAGGGATCCCTGGCTCGGGATATGAATTTGTCCAACTTTTTGTTGGATCTCGTTGCCATAATGTCCACATCTGGGACTCCGAATCTTTGTCAAATCTCTTGGAATACCTGGGGGTGAAGAGACCACTCCCCCGGGAGCAACTGTTGACGACTCAAAAAATCTGCTTGAGAATTGTCTATCCCTGGGATGAACACCGCCGAGATGCAGGGTACATAGGCTTCGGCCCATGAGAAAATCAGGTTTACTTCTCTTTGGGCTGCTGGGCTCCTCGTGCCCCCCTGGTGGTTTATGTATGCCACCGCCGTGGCGTTGTCGGACTGTATCCTTACTGGCAGACCCTGAAGGGGGAGAGTCCAGGCGATCAGGGCCAGCCGAGCAGCTCTGATCTCCAGGATATTGATGGGAAGCAGTTTTTCTGCCTCCGACCACTGCCCTTGCTGGGTCTGTCCTTCTAGAACTGCCCCCCAACCTGACAGGCTGGCATCCGTGGATACTATCTTCCACGTGATGGGGCAAAAGGACTTCCCCACCACAAATTTTGAGGGACCAGCTCTCGGGGAGAGCACTAACGGACGATCTAACGCCTGAATGGACTTGTTCCAAGCAGAGAGAATGGCTGCCTGAAGATATCTGGTATGAATCTGGGCGTAGGGTACTGCCTCGAAGGCGGCCACCATCTTCCCCAGCATACGCATACATAGGCGAATAGTCGGCCTCTTCTTGCCTAAGATCACTTGAACTGCTTGAGCTATTGATCTGATCTTTGCTTGAGGTAAAATTATCCTCTGGCAGTCTGTATCTAGCCGAAGGCCTAGATATTCCAACTGCTTTGTGGGTTTTAATATCGATTTTTCTAGGTTCACAATCCACCCGAATTCCTCTAGATGCTGAACTGTGCGACCTACTGCCTGATTGAGGCTGGAAGCTGAGCTGCCGATAACCAGAAGATCGTCCAAGTATGCCAAGACCAAAATGCCTTCTGTCCTTAGGACGGCTAGCACCGGGGCTAACACCTTTGTGAATACCCGCGGAGCTGTTGCCAACCCGAAAGGGAGGGCTACGAACTGGTAATGGCGGTGATCTATCATAAAACGAAGAAACCTGTGATGTGCCGGGTAGATCGGCACGTGCAGATACGCATCTTTTATGTCTATAGATGCTAGAAAGTCGTCTTGATGTAGGCTGGCTGCCACCGAACGTATGGACTCCATACGAAAGGTCTGAATGTTTAGAAAGCGATTTAGGCGTTTGAGGTCTAAGATAGGCCTGACGTCGCCATTGGGCTTTGGTATTATGAAAAGGTTGGAGTAGAATCCCAGACCCCATTCCTGGGTTGGTACTTCTACAATTACTCCTTGGAGCAAGAGACGATCCAATGCTTTTACAAGAGAGGCCCTCTTTAATGGGTCGCTTGGAAGACTTGACCCCTGAAAATGAGGAGGGGGGACTTCCCGAAACTCTAGCTTGTAGCCCGTGGCTACCACGGACATTACCCAAGAGTCGGGAATTCTGGCCTTCCACACTTCGGAGAAAAACCGAAGCCTTCCCCCCACCCAAGAGAGTGGGGGCGCCCCTTCATGAATCTGACTTGAGGACTGGTTTAACCGGCTTGCGAGACCATGGCCTCTTGCCTGCCGTGGCTTGTCCTTGTGGGCGGCTATTAAATGCTGAACGCCCGGGAGGCCGTCGATACTGACGGGAAGTTGAAGGGGCCGAGCCTGCGAAGGCCTGTCGCTTAAACGCGGGCCCACGCAATCTTTTCTTGACAGGCAAGAAAGAACTTTTACCACTTGATATGGTCTGGATATATTTATCTAGGTCTTCACCGAATAGTCTCCCACCATGAAAGGGAAATCCTGCTAAAAGCCTTTTGCAGGGTGCCTCTGCTGACCAGTTCTTCAGCCACAAAAGGCGACGCATATGAACCAACAGCAGAGATAAACGGGACGCCCGTTGAACGGAGTCCTTAATAGCATCTACTGCAAAGCAGAGAGCCCTTGGGAGGTCAGCCAATTCACGAGCTTGCTGAGCCGGTATGTCCCTTAATATCTGTTTAGTCTGATCCTTTAAAGCCTGACAAACGCCAATGGCTGCCACCGCTGGCTGAACCACAGCACCTACTGTGGTAAAAGAAGCCTTCAGTAAGGTCTCCAATTTTTTGTCGACTGGATCTTTAAACATCTGGACATTTTCCACCGGACAGGTCAGGGATTTATTTACGCAGGAAATGGCTGCGTCCACGGTAGGGAGTGCCCATTTCTTTGCAAATTCTTCTTCCATAGGATAGAGAATGGTGAACCTTTTAGGAGGGATAAAAATCCTATCAGGTCGAGCCCAATCCTGAAAAAATCACGCTCTCCAGAAGGGGGTGAACCGGGAAAGACGCACCACTCAATGATGCCTTCAAGGAACCTAAAGAGGATACCGCGGGGGCTAATTGTTCTGACACTGGAAGTTTAAAAGCAGTGCGAACCATATCCATCAGAGACTGGATCCACAGACTCTCTGCTTGAGAAGCCGAAATTTTTTTATCTATAGTGGAATCTTCAATGTCTGACCCGTCGGGACTCAGGTCCGCTTGATCCCCCTGTGGGTCCAATTCCTCCGAAGAGAGGACCTCTGCATCCGAACACACTGCTTTAGGTGATGGGGATCTAGCCCGTTTGCCACCCGGCAAAGAGCGGGCAATTAAAGCAGTTAACCTTTTCTCTAGCCCACCCAGGGTAGTCTCTAGCATTTCTTCCGTAACATAAACGGGAATGGGTTGATTGGGGGCCGCCTCTGCCCCTAGCACCCTCAATGGCTCCTGCAACATGCTGTTCGGTGGTCTATCTGGTGAGGGTGGGACCACTGGAGCCTGGCCCAAATCCTCTGACCCTGATGGAGACCCCTTTACTTTTTTGGTACCTTTTGCAGCCTTAGCTGGTCCTGATCCCTTGGGAGCCATTGCACAACCTTGAGACACCCCTACAGCCAACACCCAACTGTTGTAGCTAGAAGTGAACCATTAATAAGAACAGGCTATGGTAAAAAAAAAATCAAAATTTTCATACGCCTGAGAAGGCGGCAATACCGAGGAAAGTCCTGTGAGTATTGCCACACCAATGCCCGTTAGCTGGAGCCCAAGGTTGCACCGACTCAGATACTGCCAGATCTAAGGCTGAGTCCCTTTAAGAAAATTTTTTTTTTTTTTTTTTTTTTCTGGTCAGTGTGGACTAAGTCCAGACCTGAAGATCCACAAACCACCACTGGGTGTCACTGTTAGCCAGAAATGGCTCAGCTGCGCGCTCTATGTCCTCAGCCTCCACTGCTCTCAGAAGGGAATGACCAGCCAGGAAATGCTTTGTTGCTTTGAGACCTGACGCTGCTGGCCCGCCCCCCCCACGTGTAAAAGGCCGCGCGCGCGCGCGCCCCCGCCCCCCCACGCTAAAACCAACATGGAGGAAGCAGAGAGCAGAGGAGAAGCCTGGACCAGCGCTAGCAACCCAACAGACACCAGGTAAGTCACTAATCTTTATTGTAGTGCACACATAGAGGAAGCTGTCCCCATAGGCTTCCTAGGAAACAGGAGTTTTGTCAGCATTTCCTCCCTATAACATGTGGGGCTTCAGTATCATGCTAACAGGCAAGTCTGGGGGGAGTAGCAAAATACATATCTTTAAAAGCATATATATATCTACATGTTATCTGGGTAAACATTAGTACATCCCATCCTGCCTCAAAAGACATAGTGGAGATAGTGGCTGATGCACAAGCATACCATTAGCCAACCCAGAACCCCCAGGGGGATACCTACTGTCGAACCAAGTCCCGCAGGTTATCTCTTACCTGCTCCACGCCGCAGGGTATTGCAAAATGCAAGAGGCCCAGCCTTCCCCCATCTCCGTGGGTATTGTCTTGGACCTTCAGGGACCGGGGTCCTGTGTTAAGGAACCCACACCCCTGGACCTATATAGCATCCTGGCATCAGTAGCGTTTAGTTCTTAGGAGAGATTAAGGCACTGGAGCCCAGAATCCAGCCCTCCTAGGAGAGGCATTATAGGCAAAACCCCACTCCAGCAGGGCCCGGGTACCGTACACCTTGGCTTTGAAGCACTTCGGACGGATCCGGCTAGCTATCCTGGGTCCCGAGACCTCCGAGGGACAGCTAGACGTGACCAACACCTAAGACACTGGCGAAAAAACTGAAGCACTCCCAGTGGAAGGGGGTTATATAGGGAGGAAACTTCCTGTGAAATTGATTACACCAGTGTCCACACCTGAAGGTACCCATATAACCCAAGTGTAATGGCTATGCGCTCTGTGTCCCGTGATGTACGATAAAGAAAATGAAGTAGTCAGCACAGATGGTAAAGTGTTTGATCTAAAGGAATTTACCACCTGCAATTCTTCGTATGTAGTCTACCTATTGTGGTGCCCATGTGGGTTACTATATGTAGAAAGAACAAAAATACTTTTGCGGGTCCGTATAGCTGAACACCTAGCCAACATAAAGAAAGGGTTTGAGGACCATAGTGTCTCTATGCATTTTAAAAAGAAACATCACCAGGACCCCACTCTTGCCCAATTTTGTGGGTTAGACTGTGTCTACTTGGCGTGGAGAGGATCCAATAGAGTTAGGGACCTCTCACAGCGTGAGACACAATGGATCTTTTTTATTAAAATGTCTTACACCCCAGGGATTAAATATAGAGGTAGACCTCAATTGCTTCATTAACAACTCATAAATATGGTGCAATATTACAGACTTGCCATGTGCCATTTAGGAATATTTTGTGTGACAGGGACTGATACTTTACACATGGCCAGTCAGTTTATGACATCTAACCCGGAGTAAGAGATCCCCAAGTATTGAGGATTAATACTGTTACCTGAGTTTTCTCTTTCTCCACAGTGAGGGATCACAAATGTTATACAATTATATTTTTATATTTATATATTTTTATATTTATAAAAACATATTTCACTTTAATTTTAAATTGAATTGTTTGTACTATTCATCCATGCTTTCTTTATATCGTATATCATGTTCTAGTGATATATACATATATATGTCTTCTATAGTGCAGCATTTAAAGATATTTGGATGTATAGCATCGACCTGTTATTAATGAAGTTGTATATTGTATGTTGGGGGCAATTTGGTTATGGGGACACCCGCTCTGATAGATGTTTATTGAACGTCACACTATCAATACCATTTCCCCATTAAGTACAATCGTTCTTTCCATGTAATCCGGATCTACACTACGGTGTTTAGGATGGCAGCTGAGAGACTTTTTACTTCTACACTGGTAAACGGGGTTGACCAATTAGCTTGTCAGTTGCTGACAGCACATTATCTCCGTTTACTTTTTGATGTGAGCCCGGACCACTCACATGTGATACGTGAGTCGCCGTCACTTCCGCCCTCACGCGCATTGCTAGATGCCTGCCCATAGTTATGGCGGTGTCTGCTTGCGATTGAATGTGAATGACTGCCGTCGATTGACGTCACTTCCATCCTGACGTAGAGATGATGGAAGGAGACTCCTGACGTCATAGGAATGAACAGCCGCGATTGACCAATAGGGCGGGCCCATTTAGACGAATACTCCTATTTTAGGGGGACACACTCACTTATTGACCAATCCCATGAATAAGTCAGTATCGACGAAACATGTCGGGGCGTGGCCTAAGTGAGAGTGTTTGAACTAACATGACACTATTTTGAGCATCCTGAGTGGCGTTTTGAGTTTGTTTGCTTTGCTTCCACCTTTTAACATATCTACCCAGCAACCTTTCCATCAGATGTATACTGCGGAGCGGTGAGACTTTACATAGTTTAGTGGGGGTCCGCCGTGACCGAATTGCCAACCAATGAGGACCTGTCACTCTGTGTTTGGAAGTGTTACATGGACAAGTGATGTGATTCCATGCCATTTTTACACGGGCGTTTGTGAGTGTAACTTTGTTTATTTTAGTGTATTAAATTGGTTTACAGTATATTACACTATTGTGCTTCATTTTTATCTCACTTTATGTGAAATGGTGTGGATCATCCCTGGATCGTGAATTTAAAGAGATTTGTTGTTACGGGTTACGGATGCACTGAACACTGGAGGTGTGGTGGAAGAGTTTTTGAAGACTTAATATCTGAAACATATGGACTTTTTTTCTTCATTTATTCACTTTTGTGCACGGGTTCATTGTTTATTTTATTGCCTACACTATTAATTTATGTTGGTAGTTCAATTTACACTTTTAATGACTTTTTTTGTGATTTGTACACATTTCACAACGCTGTTTATAGGTACACACTTCACCTTAAGTGACTTTACCTATATCTACTTCCATAATTTACATTTAAACAGCTGCTAGGGTTTGTTCTAGCGCAGTGGAGGTTAATCTTAGGGGGCGGTTTATCAAGATTATCCTACAGTGTTTATTTCAAGAACCAAGTAAAACATGTTTCCCCACTGGCAAAATAATTCCCTTTAGATAGAGCCTTTCATGGGCAGGGGGCACCTCTGCTAACCATCCCTGTTGAACGAGAAGAAAAACTATGAGGGCTTGGTAGGTGGGATATTTAAACTTTTTTTCATTCCCTGTTGCTTAATAGATGGACATCAATATTCTCAAGGTAGTTTATGATGTAGATCAGGGGCCTTCATACTTCAAGCAAAGGGCCAGTTTATTGTCTTTCAGACATCAGGAGGGCCGGATTCTGACCAGTGGGGGTAGAAAATGCCCCAAGGGCCGAGCATCAGTGAGAATAAACACGGCCCCAGTGCTGGTGAGCAGTAGGAGGAGGAATAGTGCTTCATCATTTCTATTAGTGGAAGAAATAGTGCCTCATATCATTGGACCCCAAGGGCCGGATGAAGGCTAGCAAAGGGCCACATCCGGCCCTCGGGCCACAGTTTGGAGACCCCTGATGTAGATAATATTGAAACTGAAACCTACCTCCAGACGGATCTTACTATCAAGTGGTATATTGAAATTATTGCACAAGGATTCTGAAAATATATAAAAAATGCTCCAATGAGCCAATTATTCCACATTATTGCTGTCAGGAGTTATAGAGAACACAGGCTTCCTGGACAGGCAGATCAGCACTAACCAAGACATTTGTCCTCTCACATATACAGCATTGTATCACTTCAGAACTTAATCTATCCCAATTTTACCATTCTATTTACAGAACCCCCAAACTGTCATCAACTGTTAGGATCTGCAGCTCGAACAGCAGAGTTGTGCTACGGCGCATGCCCGTGCGTGGTTCTGCAGGACGGCGCATGCGCGCACAAGCGCATCCACGTGCGCCAATCAGAGCCCGACCCTGTCTACTTAAGACAGCCCCAGTCTTAGGACGGGTTGCTGGTTTGTTGTCAGCTCCTGCTAGTTTGAATCTTCCTGAACTTGTTGTGACTCAGAATTGACCCGACTACTCTACGCCTTCTCCTGCACCTGACCCCCGGCTTGTTTCATTGGATCTGCTGCTGTCTCCTACCATTGACCTCTGGCTTGTACCTCAGACTTTGTCATCTTCTCCAACCCCTGACCTCTGGCTTGCATCCCGAATCTGCTTACAATCCCTGCTTAAACATGCTCTCAGTTGTCTGAACTTTTCCAGTATCTGACCCACTGCCAGTACCTGTTAATTCCTACCCACTAAGCTCGCTGACCAGTGCCACCTGGATCTGCCATCAACTTTTAGTCTACCGCTGGTAGCCGGCGCCTCTTTGTGTCCTTCCCCGCTGTTTCACCTCCAGGGGCAAAGGTGAGCCGCTCTCAGCATCTCGGCCTCGGTGAGTACTTATCCTGACAAATATGGGGGCATGAAAAAAAAAAGTTAATAGTATTATCCTTAACCACCGGAAGGTTTTACCCCCATTATGACCAGGAATTTTTTTGCGTTTGAGCACTGTGCTACTTTAAATTGGCAATTGATCGATCATGCAACACTGTACATTAATGAAACTATTATAGTTTATTCCACACAAATAGAGCTTTCTTCACCGCTGTTTTTTTTATTATATAAAATGAAAAAAATACCAACAAATTATATTTTCAACTTTCTGTTATACAACATATCCAATAAAATCTAAAACAAATTTCATACATTATGGGACACAGAGTCAGGCTAATATTCATTACCTGCTGGGTTATACTTCATCATCAGGTGAATGACACTGGTAGATCAAAGATCTTTAGACAGGAGGTGCCCTTCCCTATATAACCGCTCCCCATATGGGAAGCACATCAGTGTGTCTACAAGGTGAATGGCACGGTTTGTTGGAGCTCTCTGAGCTCCAGGTCTCTATTCCCACAAATGGTTCCAAAATAGGTGATTGACCGATCGGATCCAATTAGAATACAGGCTTTTATGCCTAAATAAATGGTACACAAGCCTCGCAAAAGAAGACTCGATCCTGCAAGATTTTGCCTGTAAGCTGCCTCTGGGCACTGGACGCTGCGGAGTGGACCCTAAAACTGAAAGGGTATCCAGTTCCTGAAGGTCCCGTGTGACTGTAACTTACCATGAAGGGTGAAGATTGGGCCCTTAGTTTCTAAGTGGCCCTGCACCTGGGCGGGAAAGTGAAACCCCTTTTACAGTAAAACCTTGGATTGCAGAAACACGCTTGTAATCCAAAGCACTCTTATATCAAAGCAAATTTCTCCATAAGAAATAATGGAAACTCAAATGATGGGTTCCATAACTATTTATTCATAGGTCCTTCAGTTTATAGTCCATTTAAAAAGAATATGGTAATGCTATAGGTTGTGTAACCATAAAATGTCCATTCACAAATTGAAGCATCCACAAGGTTTTTAGAAGCAAAATCCAGCAGGCGCTACAGAGTATAAAGAGAACAGAGGCACCTCTTAGTGTAGCAATATGTTGCTAAATGTTGTACCCTGATTAATTGTAACCATATTTCTACACCTAGCAGTACCTCTTCTCTTTTATACTCAGTTGTGACATGACACTATTTGTATATCAAGTCAATATTGTGGAACTTCGCTTTAAAAAAAGGGCACTAATCCAGTGCACTACAGGGTACAGGCATTCACACTTGTGGCTGATGGGAGGTCAGAAGAGATTAGAATCCACAGGAAACAGCCCTATGAAGTTCCCTGTACTATCTCGTGCTGAAATTTCTCTGGGTTCCCAAGTTTGCACATTCCAGAACACAGTGGAATGTGCAAACGGGAAGCCGGGGAAATCTCAGCACAGAGCATGTGTAGGAGGTGAAAGCATACTGCTGTTAAAATACAGTTTTGTAATAAATGCCATCATAATCCATTAAGTGGCCATCTCTGTATGTGCTTTTTAAAATATATGCAGCTTCTTATACCTGCATTTCGGTCTGTGTATAACTGTATATTCCGCTCATGTGACTCTGGCCCGCCTCTCAACTCACGTCTCTCCTGACATCAGTGGGCGTTCTCAGCCCCGCCCACCGACTGTAGCTATGAGATCAGAAGAGAGGTGGGTGGGACTGACGTCAGGAGAGATGTGAGAGGTGGGCCAGAGCAAACAGTCGCATAAGGGGAATATACAGAGTATACAGACAGAAATGCAGGTATAAAACACCATATATTTTAAAAAGCACATGCAGCGGTGGCCACTTAATGGATTATAACAGCATTTATTACAAAACTGGTATTTTAACAGACACGCTTGGATCACTCTCCTGGGAGGGGCGGGGCAAGTCGGGATGACGTCATCGATTATTGGGGTCACATGCATTGATGCCGCATCGGGGACCACCGAATTGTGATGAATCGATGCAACGATTAAATTCAGCACCCCCTATACTATACCCCCAAAGGCTAGCCACAATCTCCCCCCTACAATCTCCACTCTGTTCAAAGGAATGTGGCTTTATCAGTTCTCTGCAATTTAGTGAGATTGCCTTTTAGAAAGGTGTATTTGTACTTATTACCCCAATCACTCACATTTGGCACACTGGAACTGCAATCTACTGGATACAAGTTGCACCCTTGATTTAGCACACTATAGACTTTCTTCCTTGCCCCTTGTATATTCTTCTTTCAGTTCAGAATACAATGTTCTCTTTTTTCTGGCCATGTTTCATTGAGTCTATACTGATTGGTGGAAATATTACAGAAAAATTCTATGCAACTGTAGCAGTTCATGACACAATATCTGGCTTTATGTTTGAAATTAAATGACGCAACAACTTTTCTTCTAACTCTTCCTGCAATATACAACAAAGAACTATAGTGAAAAGAGGAATGTGCGATTGCTTGTGTTATGCGGATTGCTTAGCATGAACTTGCAGATCTTATTTATCAGGAAGTGAAGCATTTAAAGTTAAAGTTGTAAAGTCAGAAGTTTTTTTTTTTATCTTAATGCATTCTATGCCATAACAAAAAAGGGATTTTTAAATACAGCTTACCTGTAAAATCCTTTTCTTGGAGTACATCACGGGACACAGAGCGGCATATTCATTACTATATGGGTTATATGGAGTACCTTCAGGTGTGGACACTGGCAATCTCAAACAGGAAGTCCCCTCCCTATATAACCCCCTCCCCTAGAGGGAGTCCCTCAGTTTTGTAGCAAGCAGTATGCCTCCCAAAAATGTTCCCCAAAAGAGGGGTGGGAGCTCTGTGTCCCGTGATGTACTCCAAGAAAAGGATTTTACAGGTAAGCTGTATTTAAAAATCCCTTTTTCTTTCTCGTACATCACGGGACACAGAGCGGCATATTCATTACTATATGGGATGTCCGAAAGCAATGCTTTAATGAGGGGAGGGAGACATCTTCTCAAACGAGATTTAATTTAGAGGTATACTCAAATAATAATAATAAATCCAACTTAGTCAAGAAAAACTTTTTTTTTTTTTTCTTTTTTACAACCAAGGGTGCCCCTGATCCCGAGGATCTTAAACTGCAGCCTGTAGTACTGCCTGTCCAAAGGCAGAATCCGCATTCCTTCTCACGTCTAGTTGATAAAACTTTGTAAACGTGTGGACTGATGACCACGTCGCCGCCTTGCATATCTGAGCCATAGAGATCTGATGGTGTGCTGCCCAGGAGGCGCCCATGGCCCTGGTAGAATGGGCCTTTACCGACAAAGGAGGAGGCAACCTCTTCAAACCGTAGGCCTGAATGATTAATTGTCTAATCCATCTCGAGATGGTGGATTTTGCAGCTGCCTGCCCCTTCTTGGGGCCATCTGGTAGAACGAACAACACATCTGTTTTCCGGATCTTTTCTGTAGCTTTAAGATAGGCCTTCATGGCCCGGACAATATCCAAGGTATGCAGCAACCCCTCCTTTCTAGATGTGGGTTTCGGAAAGAAGGATGGAAGTACCAAATCCTGGTTCAAGTGAAAATTGGATATAACCTTTGGTAGAAAGGAAGGATGGGGCCGGAGAACTGCCCTGTCCTTATGTAGAACGAGATATGGTTCCTTACACGATAAGGCTGCTAACTCTGACACTCTCCTGGCCGAAACTATGGCGACCAAGAATACCAACTTTCTTGTCAGTAAAACTAAAGGAATCTCAGCCAACGGCTCAAAGGGTTGTTTCTGTAGAGTGGTCAGGACACGATTTAAGTCCCATGGACAAATTGGTGACTTGACAGGAGGATTAATACGCAAGACCCCCTGTATGAAGGTCTTTACCAGCGAGTGGGTGGCCAGCGGCCTCTGAAACCACACTGACAGAGCTGAAATCTGTCCCTTGATTGTGCTTAATGCCAGGCCTTTATCCACTCCTAGCTGGAGAAAACTTAACACCCTATCAATGGTATATTTGCGGGAATTCCATCTTTTGGATTCACACCAGCCTACGTAGTTCCTCCACACCCTGTAATAAATCACCCTGGAGGCCGGCTTTCTAGCCCTAATCAGGGTAGGAATTACCTGCCTAGACAGACCTCTACCCCTGAGAATCAGGGATTCAGCCTCCAGGCCGTCAAATTTAGACACTGTAATGTAGGGTGGAGGATCGGGCCTTGTGAGAGTAGGTCTGGTCGTAGAGGAAGAGTCCAAGGGTCTCCCACTACCATCTTCAGGACTAGTGAGTACCATGTCCTCCGGGGCCAAGCTGGAGCTACTAGAATGACTGGCTTGTGCTCCACTCTGATCCTGCGCAACAGGCGAGGAAGTAACTGTAGCGGAGGGAATGCATATAGAAGTTTGAATTGATGCCAAGGGCAAACCAACGCATCGGTTCCGCAGGCCATAGGGTCCCTCGCTCGAGACACGAACCTGTCTAGTTTCTTGTTGAACCTGGATGCCATTATATCTACGTCTGGCATTTCCCACTTCCGGCAGATTGTCTGAAAGACCTGGGGATGCAGAGACCACTCCCCTGGCGACAGAATCTGGCGACTTAAGAAGTCTGCCTGCAGGTTGTCCACTCCGGGAATGAATATCGCCGAAATGCAGGGTACATGAACCTCTGCCCACTGAAAAATCAAGCTCACCTCCCTTTGAGCGGCCTGACTCCTGGTTCCCCCTTGGTGGTTTATGTATGCCACCGCTGTGGCATTGTCTGACTGGATTCTCACCGGGGACCCCTGTAATCTGGAGGTCCATGCCAGGAGGGCTAGGCGAGCAGCTCTGATCTCCAAGATATTGATGGGGAGCTGCCTCTCTGTTTCCACCCAAGTTCCCTGGCGAGAGAACCCCTCGAAGACCGCCCCCCAGCCTGCCAGGCTGGCGTCTGTGGTAACTACCTTCCAGACCACAGGGCTAAAGGATCTTCCCTTTAGAAGATTCTGAGGGTTCAACCACCAGGCCAGGCTTTGTCGGACCCTTGATGATAGCGTCAAAGGGGACTCTAAGGCATGTGCTCTCTTGCCCCAGGCTGCTAGAATGGCTGCCTGTAGGACGCGAGTGTGGATCTGAGCGTATGGTACTGCCTCGAACGTGGCCACTAGCTTGCCTAGTAATCGCATACACAGGCGAATAGTTGGTTTTTTTCTTGCTTAGAACCAACCCCTTGATAGCCTCGATCTTTACAAGGGGCAGGAACACCCTTTGCTGTTCTGTGTCTAACCTCATGCCGAGGTATTCCAACTGCTTTGTAGGCTGGAACGCTGACTTTTCCCGGTTAAGGACCCAGCCGAACCCTTCGAGGTACTGAACCGTGAGGTTTACTGCCTGTTGCAGACACGGCCGTGAGTGATCTATGATTAAAAGGTCGTCCAAGTATGCTAGGACTGTGACCCCTTGGATCCTTAGATTGGCTAAAACTGGGGCTAGGATCTTCGTGAATACCCGGGGGGCCGTGGCTAGCCCGAAGGGGAGCGCCCTGAATTGGAAGTGTCGCTGCCCCACCGCAAAGCGTAAAAATCTTTGATGCGACTGAAAGATTGGTACATGAAGGTAAGCATCCTTTATGTCTATGGAAGATAGAAAATCGTCCCTCTGGAGCGTGGCGACTGCTGACCGGATGGATTCCATCCGGAAGGAACGAACCCTTAGGTAACCGTTTAAACTCTTTAGGTCCAAGATTGGCCTGACATCGCCGTTGGGCTTTGGTATGACAAAGAGATTGGAATAGAAACCTAGCCCTTGCTCTTGGGCTGGCACCTCTATTATTACGTCCTGGCAAAGCAGGTGATCCAAAGCTGCCAGCATCGAGGCCTTCTTTGCTGGATCCTTTGGTAGCCTTGACTCTTGAAAATGAGGCGGAGGAAAGTTTAGAAACTCCAGTCTGTAGCCTGCGGTTACAGACGCCCGGACCCATTTGTCGGGGATCTTGGCTTCCCAAACTTCTGAGAAGAAACGAAGCCTTCCCCCCACCCGCGAGAGTGGGGGCGCCCCTTCATAAGGCAGACGTAGGGGCTGTCTTTGTCGGCTTGCGATACCATGGTCTCTTACCCCCAGGGGCCTGTCCCTGCGATCTACTGTTAACGTTGGATCGTGCAGGCGGCCGTCGATACTGCCTGGAATTTGAGGGCCCTGAGACAGGAAAGAGCTGCCTCTTAAATGTAGGACCCCGGAATGTCTTTTTGACCGGTAAAAGGGTACTTTTGCCACTTGAAATAGTCTGAATGTATTTATCCAGATCCTCCCCGAAGAGTCGTCCTCCATGGAAGGGAAACCCTGCCAGAAGCTTTTTGCATGGGGGCTCCGCCGCCCAGTTCTTCAACCATAAGAGCCTTCTCATGTGCACCAAAAATAGTGATAAACGAGAGGCCTGCTGGATGGAATCCTTTATAGCATCTACCGCAAAACACAGAGCTCTGGGAATGTCAGAAAACTCTTCTGCCTGTTGGGTAGGCATGTCTTTTAGCATTTCTTTTGTCTGGTCCTTTAACGCCTGACAAACTCCAATTGCAGCCACAGCTGGCTGTACCACTGCTCCTGCCGTAGCAAAGGATGCTTTTAAAAGTGTCTCTAACCGTTTATCAACCGGATCTTTAAACATTTGTATGTTTTCCACCGGGCAAGTTAGTGATTTATTCACACATGAGATGGCTGACTCCACCACTGGGAACTTCCACCTCTTGGAGAATTTTTCCTCCATAGGGTAAATGACCGCAAATCTCTTCGGTGGCAGAAAAATCCTGTCCGGCCGTACCCAATCCCGAAAGATCAATTCCTCCAAGAGAGGATGGACCAGAAAAACTGCGTTGCTTAAAGGAGCTTTCAAAGAGCCCAGAGAGGATACCGCAGGAACCTGAGGCTCTGGCAATGGTAAATTAAATGCCGAGTGGACCATGTCCGTCAAAGACTGTACCCACAGTCTCTCTGTCTGGGAGTCTGAAAATGGTTCCTCAGAGGTAGATCCCTCAACCCCTGAACCCTCTTGGTTCAGGTCTAGTTGATCCTCCTGCGATTCCAATTCCTCCGGAGAGAGAATTTCAGCATCTGAGGATACACCTCTTGGTGATGGGGATCTAACCCGTTTCTTGCCAGGAATAGCTCTAGCGATCAATGCTGCTATTCTCTCTTCTAGCCCCCCTAGGGATACAGCTAGCATCTCCTCTGTGATAAACACAGGGCTGGGCTGATCTGGGCCAGCCTCCGCACCAGACCCCCCTAATGGCTCATCCAAGGCGACCTTTATGGGAATAAGCTGCGGGGAAAGTATCGGCATATCATCAGAATCAGAGGGGGAACCCCTTTGTTTTTTTTTGGTCTTTTTTGTACCCTTTGACCCCGAACCTTTGGAAGCCATAATACAAAATCGAGGGACTCCGCCAACAACAACAGACTGTAGTGGCCAGGAGTACAAAACTAGAGCTTAGGGGACAATAGCTCACTAATGCCCAAAAACTGATGGGGCCCTGTATGTTTTTTTTTTTTTTTAAATATACAAGTCTCTTTCTTTTTTTTTTTTTTTTTCAAACATACAGCGACCCCAAACTTAGTTTGCCAGCCTCCAACCTGTTGCAAAAAGGGGGATTTTTTGGCTTAACAGAAAGGCATTGGAACAAAGTCCAGCATGTACTACCCCTCTTCCGCCACCGGGAGTCACTGTTCTGCCGCTCTGCGTCCTCTCCCTTTGAGATCAGCCTCAGACTGAGCACTGACTATGGCCTGCTGATCTATAACAGCACAAGGCGCGCCCCTGATGACGCTGCAGGCACGCCCCCCCCACCGCCCTCCCCTCCGAACGGCGCGAAAAACGTCTATAAGACGTGCGCGCGCGCGCGCGTATGCCGGAGCAGGAAGAACATGGAGGAGCCGCGCTGCTGGAGACCCAGGACTGCAGTACCAGGCGGCAGATTCAAACCCCCGGCCAGGTAGGATTCTCCAAAAGGCCCCATAGGGATCCTTACTAGCCCTAGGAAGAAAGCAGCAGGTAGCTAGCAAACCCAATTCTTAGACAGGGGAACCTAGTGATGGGGGAAATGGGATCATCCTGTCTTCTCAGACATAGTGAGCAAGGTTGCCAATGCAGAGCATACTTAGGCTACCCCCCTTTTAGGTTACCCCGGAGAGCCTGCTGTCGAACCAAGTCCCGCAGGCTCCCCTCTTACCTGCTCCATGCTGCAGGATGTTTGTCTAGCAAAACGATCCAATCTTCTCCCATCTCCGCGGGTAGCGTAATAGACCTTCAGGCCCTGGGGTCCTATGAAGGTACCCACCGTCCTGGACCTATATAGCACCCTGGCAAACAGGAACTTATGGTCTTTACGAACTCCAAGTCCTGGGCCCAGGGTCCAGCCCTCCAAAGAGGAGCATTATAGGCAAAACCCCACGGTTTGGGGCCCGGGTACTGTCCACTTTGGCACTGAGGCTCCTTGGACAGATCCGGTTAGCCCGCCCTTAATCCCAAGGATGTGGAGCAAAGCTATTCCGTGACCAACACCTAAGACACTGGCGAAAAAACTGAGGGACTCCCTCTAGGGGAGGGGGTTATATAGGGAGGGGACTTCCTGTTTGAGATTGCCAGTGTCCACACCTGAAGGTACTCCATATAACCCATATAGTAATGAATATGCCGCTCTGTGTCCCGTGATGTACGAGAAAGAAAAGCCTTCTGTCTGTGTGTAGCAGCCTCCCTAGCACCCTCTAATACTTACCTGAGCTCCATGTCTGTCCACGAGTCCATCGCCCTCCCGGGACATTACCTCCTGATTGGCTGAGACACAGCACGGAGCCACTGGCTCCCCCGGCTGTCAATGAAAGTCAATTAGCCAATCAGGAGAGAGAGGGGGCGGGCCGAATGGCAGCTCTGTGTCTGAATGGACAAATGGAGCTACAGCTCAAATACCCCCATAGCAAGCTTCTTGTTGTGGGGGCACTTGACAGGAAGGATGGGCCAGGAGCAGCAAAGAGGGGCCACAGAAGAGGAGGATCCAGACCCACTGCACAGAGGAGGCAAGTATAACATCTTTTTTATTTATTTTTTAAACCAGACTTTACAATCATTTTAGCCACTTACGGACCGCCCGCCATCATTATACGGTGGTACTTTGAAGAGGAATATCGTTGTTATGGCAGAAGCTAGCTGCCATAACAACGATATTTTATTCTTCAGCGGGCAGTCCGCTTTCAGATAAAAGTGGTCTCTGTGGTGTATTCCTCGCAAGATCACTTTTAATCTGCAGCAGGATTCCATATCTCATATTTAAGAGGTCCTGCCATGCTTTTTTCTATTACAAGGAATGTCCACCTTTCTTGTATAAAAATATAAAAAAGGTAAAATAAATAAGAAAAAATAAAATTTAAACGTGCCCTGTCCACTCCTGCACGTGAGCTCGGCGGAACGCACACGTGAGCAGCGCCGGCATATGAAAACGGTGTTCAAACCACACATGTGAGGTATTGCCGCGATTGATAGAGCTAGAGTAATAATTCAAGCCCTAGACCACCTCTGACACAAAATATGCAACCTGTATAATTTTTTAAATGTCGCCTATAGAGATTTTTAAGGGTAAAAGTTTGTCTCCATTCCACAAGCGGGCGCAATTTTGAAGCGCGACATGTTGTGTATCAATTTACACAGCGTAACATTATCTTTCACAATATAAAAATTGAAAAAAAAAAAAAAAATGGGTAACTTTACTGTTGACTTATTTTTTTCAAAAAAAGCGTGCTTGTAAGACCGCTGCGCAAATTCAGTGCGACACAACGCCATTTTATTCTCTAGGGTGTTAGAAAAAAAAATATATAATGTTTGGGGGTTCTAAATGATTTTCTAGCAAAAAAATAAATAAAATAAAATGTTTTTAACTTGTAAACATCAAATCTCAGAAAAAGGCTCAGTCCTTCAGGCCCCATGCACACGAAACACTGGTAAGCTCGAGTTCAGAGTTTGCCGCAATTTGCGTCTGAAACGCGAAAAGCGTCTGAACTCATAGCATAATCCAGTAAACATTTTAAATATAAAATTAGATAGATAAAATCGCACTTACAATATGAAGATAAAAAAAATAAAAAAAATAAAAATCGCATGTGAATATTTGTAGCCGGCCGGCTAACACAGCCCGTTCACTCTGGGACTCTGTATGTAGTGATGACGTCAGCACGCCGCTTCACCCTACGTCATTTCATTACAAATGACCCCAGGACGAAGTCATTTGTGACTAAACGACTGGGACTTATCAGAATGTAATACAAGTAGGGCAACCTACCTGTTGCAGCGATTTCAATACACCTAGAGTACAATTATTTTAAATATTTATGCTTGTTGAGCTTTTGGTTTGAATTATCACATTTATTGCACAGCTAGTTTTTTCTACTTAAGAGATTAAAGTAGGTTGCCCAAAAGCGAACCAACTCTAAACCTACTAGCAGACATTTTAAAACGAATCTATCTAAACCTGTATAGCAAAAATCACATAGGTTTAGAGCTGGTTAGGTTTTGGGTGAACTTCTACTGTAACCCGTCCTGAATCTTTGCGCCGTTTCAACTTTCAACCCTAGAATATCCCATTGTGAAGAATAAGCTGTGAAATACAACAGTTTTTTTTCTTTTAATCCAAAGTCTTTTATTGATAATAAAAGGGAAGGACAGGGGGAAAAAATGTTTGTTACATTACATATCACTCTTATTGCATAGGAGAAATAGATAGCACATCTGAACCAACATCAAGTCTAACAATACATGTATACAAAACAGTGCAAAAAACATTTACTAAGTGGGCACGTAAGCCGAGTGGGACACATTGATCAACATCCCAGAGTTTACCAACCATAAAATACAAAAGATTTTCACTTATACTTTTTGTTAGAGATTTCAGGAATACAAATGTGGAGTTTTAAAAAGCATTCCACTAGAGCTGAAACGATTAATCGATATTATCGATAATATTCGATAATGAAAATCGTTGACAACGATTTTCATTATCGATTAATCGGTCCCCCCTTCCGCCCATTCCGCGGCCTCAATTACCGTTTGCCGCGGGCCCGCCGCGATCGAGCAGCGGGGGAGGTGGGGGAGCACGGAGGCACAGGATCCTGTGTCTCTGTGCGCCCCCACCACCTCCGCCGCGCGATCGCCGCGGGTCCGCGGCAAACGCTAATTGAGGCCGCGGCTTTGTGGCCTTGTGAAGTCTCAAGCTCTTCCTTCTGTGAGCTGGCGCCATCTGGTGGTGGCCGTTTGACATTACAAGTTAAACAGCAACTGTAATGTTATTTTTTACTGCCATCTCCTTCCCTATAATTAGAACCCCCAAACATTATATATATTTTTTATTCTAACACCCTAGAGAATAAAATGGCGATCGTTGCAATACTTTGTGTCACGCCGTATTTGCGCAGCGGTCTTACAAGCGCACTTTTTTTGGATTTTTTATTTTTTTTAATTAAAAAATAAAACAGTAAAGTTATCCCAATTTTTTTTTAGATTGTGAAAGATAATGTTACGCCGAGTAAATTGATACCCAACATGTCACGCTTCAAAATTGCGCCCGCTCGTGGAATGGCGTCAAACTTTTACCCTTTAAAATCTCTATAGGTGACGTTTAAAAAAAATACAAGTTGCATGTTTTGAGTTACAGAGGAGGTCTAGAGCTAGAATTATTGCTCTCGCTCCAACAATCGCGGTGATACCTCACGCGTATGTGTTCGCTTCTGCGCGCAAGCTCGTCGGGACGGGGCGCATTTTCTGGCTTTTAACTTTTTTAGCTGGCTCCTAGATTCCAAGCAAATTTGTCAAGCCCTGCCGTGAGGGATAGTGCCCCAGCATTGGTGTTCCCGGGAGGAATAGTGCCCCAGCATTGGTGTTCCCGGGAGGAATAGTGCCCCAGCATTGGTGTTCCCGGGAGGAATAGTGCCCCAGCATTGGTGTTCCCGGGAGGAATAGTGCCCCGGCATTGGTTTTCCCGGGTAGGAATAGTACTGCTGCAAAGTTGTGTAATGTTAATGTTAAATGTTTTTTAATCTGCCGTTTAAGTGTAACATGTTTTTTCATTATTACTGTTAAATAAACGAAAAAATTCCACATTACGTTTTTTTAATGATTTTATCCGATTAATCGATTAATCGAAAAAATAATCGGCCGATTAATCGATTATGAAAATAATCGTTAGTTGCAGCTCTACATTCCACAAAACAGCTGAACTTGTGCAGTTACAGTATTAAGAACAAGTATTTGATACAATGCTGATTTTGCAGGTTTTCCTACTTTTAAAGCATGTAGAGGTATGTTTTTTTTATCATACTGTGAGAGATGGAATCCAAAAAAATCCAGAAAATCACATTGTATGATTTTTAAGTAATTAATTTGCATTTTATTGAATGGCATAAGCATTTGATCAGCTACCAACCAGTAAAAATTCCATCTCTCACAGACCTGTTATTTTTTCTTTACGAAGCCCACCTGTTCTCCACTCATCACCTGTATTAACTGCACGCGTTTGAACGTGTTACCTGTATAAAAGACACCTGTCCACACAATCAAACAGACTCCAATCTCTCTACAATGGCCAAGACCAGAGAGCTGTGTAAGGACATCAGGGATAAAGTTGTAGATCTGCAGAAGGCTGGGATGGGCTACAGGACAATAGGCAAGCAGCTTTGTGAGACGGCAACAACTGTTGGCACAATTATTAGAAAATAGAAGAAGTTCAAGATGATGGTCAATCTCCCTCGGTCTGGGGCTCCATGGAAGATCTCACCTCATCGGGAATCAATGATCATAAGGAAGGCGAGGGATTAGCCCATAACTACACGGTAGGACCTGGTCAATGACCTGAGAGCTGGGACCAGAGTATCAAAGAAAACCATTAGTAACACACTACGCTGTCATAAATTAAAATCCTGCAGTGCACGCAAGGTCCTACTGCTCAAGCCAGCGCGTGTCCAGGCCTGTTTGAAGTTTGCCAATTACCATATGGATGTTCCAGAGGAGGAATGAGATTAGGTAATGTGTTCTGATGAGACAAAAAAATAGCTTTTTGGTCTAAACTCCACTTGTCTTGTTTGGAGGAGGAAGAAGGATAAGTATAACCCCAAGAACACCATCCCAACCATGAAGCATGGAGGTAGAAACATCATTCTTTGGGAATGCTTTTCTGAAAAGGGGACAGGAGGACTTCACTGTATTGAGAGGAAGATGGATGGGGCCATGTATCTTGGCCAACAATCTCCTTCCCTCAGTAAGAGCATTGAAGATGGGTTGTGGCTGGGTCTTCCAGAAAAACAATGACCTGAAACACACAGCCAGGGCAACCAAGGAGTGGCTCCATACGAAGCATCTCAAGGTCCTGGAGTGGCCTAGCCAGTCTCCAGACCTGAATCCAATAGAAAATCTTTGGGAGGGAGCAGAAAGTCTGTATTGCCCAGCAACAGCCCAGAAACCTGAAGGATCTGGAGAAGCTCTGTATGGAGGAGTTGGCCAAAATCCCTGCTTGCGGTGTGCGCAAACCTGGTCAAGAACTACAGGAAATGTATGATCTCTGTAATTGCAAACAAAGGTTTCTGCATGTACCAAATATTAAGTTCTGCTTTTCTGATGTATCAAATACTTATGTCAAGCAATAAAATGCAGATTAATTCTTTAAAAATCATACAATGTGATTTTCTGGATTTTTAGATTCCATCTCTCACACAGTTGAAGAGTGCCGATGGTAAAAATTACAGACCTCTACATGGTTTGTAAGTAGGAAAACCAGCAAAATCGGCAGTGCATCAAATACTTCTCCCCACTGTATATTCTGTAGTTTAATGTCAATGTAAATGACGCAGACTTACTGTTACTGTAGCAGGTTGCAAGCACATTCCTGTCTGCTGGGCTAGCATCGATTTGCCAGATTTCCCCTGCATGGTGCAGTAGAACATTCTTATTGATAATATTATTCTCATCATCAAAGTCTATAACATGGATCTAAACATAAGAAAGCAAAAATGTATAAAAACTTGGAAATATAAATGGTAGAACTTAGCATTTTAGGTGTAATAAAAAAATATATTAGTATACAAGTCAATATGTCATATAAATCCAAACGTTTGATACTAAACACGGTTAACTTAGGCTATGCTAACTAAGGTGACTGAAGTTTTGACCATCATTATCCCATTGAACATCATTTCTTAACTTTTTTAATATAGAGGAACCCTTGAAATAGCCTTCTGGTCTCAGTGAACCCCTACTAAAAAATGACTAGATCTACAACTCATGATACATTAGTGTGATGGCCAATGGGAAGAATTCCCCCTTACAGATAGCTAAAAGGATCAGTGGTGTCAGTGGGAGCAATTGCTCATATCTCAAGGAACCTCTAGCAACCTCTGGTTGAGAAACCCTGCCATAGAACGTAAACAGATGGATAATGGCGAATTGGGCTAAAAGGAACCAGAAAGCCAGTGGTAAGCACAGCAGTATCTTTTTAAAACAAAAAAAGTAGGTATTTAGAAATTGGGGTACACTGACCTTCTTGCTCCGAGTGAAGTCCCCGTTTCAAAGTTTCTAATACTAGGAGGAATGCTGATGTTACATAAGCAGCATGGTAGCAAATCAACTAGTATTTGGGTAAGGAAATGTTGGCAATGACAGCCTACATATATTTTATTTCTCTTTGTAAAACAAAGGCCTCTCTTTTCCAGGTAAACAGCGTAACCCTTGAGAAGAAAAGTGAGTGCTTTGCATAAGAAATAGTTGTTGGTCAGATGCACATTAATTGTTTTTAAAGTGGAGTTTCCATCCCAAAATGTTTTTTTCATTATTGTGCTCATTAGAAAAAGGAAAAAAAAAAAAAAATGTTTTACTCATCTGGAAATGCCTGTTGCTATGCGGTCCCACAAAATCTGCCTTTGAAATTACCTAGGATTCTGACATCTCCCTCTAATGCTCCTGGGAAGTGTGTGTTATTTCCCAGGATGCAGTGCGCTGTCCAATTATCACTCCCCATCCAAGACTTCCAGGAAGTGCTTGTGGGCTTTACAATGCCCACAACCAAAATGACAACGGTGTAGACAGTTTTATAAACTATGGGCCAGATTCAGGTACATTGGCGCATATTTTGACCGGAGTAGCGCACCTCCTTTACATTAGACCGGCGCAATGTAGAGGCGCAATCACCGTATCCGCGTAGTATTTGCGCAGAAATTAGCGCCGGTGCAACGTAATTCCCGAGGAGTAAGGCGGAGTAATTCAAATTGGGAAGGACGTGGGCGCGTTACATTGAAATGAGCCGTGACCCCATGCAAATGAAGGGCCGGCCGGATCGCGCATGCGCACATGAAGCAGACCATGGTCAGCACCTCTGTGCGCATGCTCACAACTCGGGAACGGCGCAATCAGTGAAATTGGAAGTGGACCCGGGCAACTTAGTGAGCTACGCAGAGAGCTTAAATAGACAGACACAAACGCTCTTCCTTTGCAAAAGTACATCCCTTTGTATCCCTTCCTATACAGCAAGGTGCTTTTGTTCTGTTGTTTATTAGCGTTTGTTTGTTTGTTTGTGACGTGTCTTTGAGATATTTGGCAACTGTTTTGCAGAGTGATTTTTGTATTTTCTGTGTTTTCTTTGTTGTTTTTTTTTTTTTAATTATATTTTTGCTAGGCATTTTTATTTTTTGCTGGTCATTTTTTAATTTTTTTTGGGGGGGTTCTGTTTGTGAATGATTTTGGAATGTGGGGGTGACATTCCTGCCGGAAAAGGGGTGTCACCCACATTTGTGGTGGAGAAGTGATCCCCAGGACCAGGGAGAAGTGATCCCCAGGTCCGTGTGAATGGTGTATGAATGTACAGTGACATAATTGGAGCCGTGGCGTTGCTGCTCACAAGTCCTGCATGGTGGGCTTGTGCCAATCCAATTTGATGAGGATGTGGTGTGTGATCTAGGGACCACAGTGGTGTGCATGCATTCTCATTGTGCCATGATAAATGTGTGTGTTTAACATGCAAAGATGCCTAATGTGAGCTGTCTCCTGGCTGCTCTTCCCTCAGAAGACGGGGTAGCCTCGGTTAGGGGGGTGATTGTCTGGTTCAGGTCATCACTTATGTCAATCTCCAGGCCCTTTCTCACTGCGAAGTTGTGCAGCATGTAACATGCACCGATGATCTGGCATACAAAGTTTGGGGAATACAACAGGGTACCATGGGGGGTTCTGGATAGGAGTCATGAGATGGGGTCCCAGTGCATATGCAGAGTCACCCTGAAGGGATAAGACAGGAGGATGTTAGTAGTGCATGTGCCCCTTGTGATTTCAGCATCATGGGGGGGGACAGTCATGCCTGCCACCCATGTCACTCACCAACCAGCCAGCTGTCCCCATATATGTTCTGTTTGAATTCCATTGGGATGGGGCTAGGATTGTATATGTAGCTGTCATGGGTGGTGTCATGTGTTGGGCTGTTGATGTCCTCCTGCAGGGTTGTGGTTAATTCCAGGATGGCATGAGGGGTGAATCTGAAGATGCGAGACACCTCAGAACACTCATGCCAAAGATGTCTATGCGTGTGTGATATATCAAGTGAAGAGTGAGGGGCTTGTATCAGATAAGAATATTGTATTAGGCCGCGTACACATGGCAGAGAACCTCGACGGGCAGAACACATCGTTCCGCCCGTCGAGGTTCTCTGCCGGCCGTCGAAATCGGCGAGCCGCCCGTCGGGAATGGCAACCAGCCATTCATCCAGGCGGGCCGTCGAGCAAATAGAGAGCGTACTCTCTTTTCGCTCGACGGGATTCCCGACGGGCGGGGCGAGCGCTCTGTGTACACACGGCCGAGGTCCTCGCTGGAAGCTGCATTCCAGCGAGGACCTCGGCCGTGTGTACGCCGCCTCAGATTAGATTATTATATCCATCAAGGTTTTAAAGGGCTATTGAAAGATAGCGAGACCGTGTTTGTAATTTGTATGTATGGTATGTATTGATGTATATATATTTTTTTTGTAATGTTTATAAAAGCAAATAAAAAGTTTTTGGAAAAAAAAATCCTCTCCCGTGCCCTCCTCTGTGCCCTCCTCCTTCTTTGCTCATCTAAAGTCAGTAGTATAGCTATGAGCAAGGATGCCCCTGGCATGTCGGCATACAGTTTGTTGTCCAGCAAGTGTGACTGTTCAGCTCCTCACTAACAGTGTTGCTTTAGCTGACATGTAGACGGATTGTCTAATTTTATACCACCTTTTATATGGACTAATTTTAGACAGGACGTGCAGCTGTTGCGCACAGCGTGTAGCCTGCGCTGCACCAACTTACTTTTGTGGATCCCCGTAACTCCCTCATTTGCATATTTGACTAGCAAATCAATGGTGTGTCTAGCGCAGTTTTGCGTGCACGGATGCGCCAGTCTATCGAAATTACGCCAGTCGAAAAAAAATTGATTTAATGCGTGTATCGTTTTGGGGATGCGGCGCATCGATACGCATGCGCAGATTTAGACTTACGCCGTGCATCTCCTGTAACGCCGGCGTAATGGCTCTCTGAATCTGGCCCTATCTTTTTTGAACTATGCAGAGCGGCGGCGGATTGTAAAATAGTAAGTGACCGGATTAGTATTATAAAAACGCATGATGAAAAGACATATATTTAAAAAATGCTAATTGTGGTTGGAACTCCTCTTTAACTTTTGCACAAGCTGTAAATTATGCAAATATTATTCTTTGAGTGTTTTATCTTTCCTGGAAATTGTGCAGCATAACAGTTGGAGGTTCACAATCTAGAGATAAACATTCCCAGGCATTGGTCCCCATGTTGTTGGAAAATTAACCAACCAACAATGCCCATTTCACAGCTAGCTGCATACACCCTAAAAGCAGTCAGACCGGGTTCTTGCCAACAAATTTAGAATGTAATAACAATCAAAAATGTGTCATGTTCTTAGCATGACATATTAACTAATGCATACGGATGCTGCTAAGTTTTGCTGGGCATCTATGCACCAACGACTTCTGCTGCACCTTCACTTCCCAAGCATACACAGATCACACCTATACTTTAAAAAAACTCTCACTGGACCCCAATAGTCTGAACAACTTATGACCCATCTCCTTGCTACCATTTACCTCAACATTTTTAGTCTACAACCGTCTGGGCCCCTACGTCGCTGAAAACAAACTTTTTGACACATTACATTCTGGCTTTCACTCGCAGCACTCCGTAGCAACTGCCCTACTAAAACTTACTAACTGCTTAAACTAGGGTTGTCCCGATACCACTTTTTTAGGACTGAGTACAAGTACCGATACTTTTTTTCCCATGTACTCGCCGATACCGAATACCGATACTTTTTTTAAATGTGTCCCCAAATGTAGCCATGTCCCCCCACATATATTGCAGCCATGTTCCCCCACATATATTGCAGCCCCACATATATCCAGCCATGTCCCCCCACATATTGAAGCCATGTCCCCCCACATATGGCAGCCATGTCCCCCCACATATTGAAGCCATGTCCCCCCACATATGGCAGCCATGTCCCCCCACATATGGCAGCCATGTCCCCCCACATATGGCAGCCATGTCCCCCCACATATGGCAGCCATGTCCCCTATATATGCAGCCCATACCTAGTAGTACATGATGCCGATGCTGCTGCCGCGTTAATCCCTGTGCATTACAGCGCGCATTACAGGCAGCTTTCATTTGAATACTTGTAATGCCCGCCGCGCCGTGTATAGACACTCCCCTTCTCAGTATTGAACGGATCCGTCCAATCCCAAGCAAGGGGGAGTGTCTATACACGGCTCTGTGCATAGACACTCCCCCTTGCTCGGGATTGGACAGATCGGTCCAATTCCGAGAAGGGGAGTGTCTATACACGGCGCAGCGGGCATTACAAGTATTCAAACAAAAGCTGCCTGTAATGCGCGCTGTAATGCACAGGGATTAATGCGGCAGCAGCATCGGCATCATGTACGGCATCGGGGGAATTTGCGGGAGTACAAGTACTCCTGCAAATACTCGGTAGCGGTCCCGATACCGATACTGGTATCGGGACAACCCTAGCTTAAACCAATGGCCACTACGCCATATACTTGCCATTGGAGCTCTCTTGATCATTTGATAACCTTCCATGACTTCCAATATAATCTCTATGTTGATGACATCCAAATCTTTCTACTCCTCTTCCTTCAGTCTCCTTTTGCATTACTATCTTACTAACCGTCATACAGTGCCTTGCGAAAGTATTCGGCCCCCTTGAACTTTGCGACCTTTTGCCACATTTCAGGCTTCAAACATAAAGATATAAAACTGTAATTTTTGGTGAAGAAACAACAAGTGGGACACAATCATGAAGTGGAACGAAATTTATTGGATATTTCAAACTTTTTTAACAAAATAAAAAACTGAAAAATTGGGCGTGCAAAATTATTCAGCCCCTTTACTTTCAGTGCAGCAAACTCTCTCCAGAAGTTAAGTGAAGATCTCTGAATGATCCAATGTTGACCTAAATGACTAATGATGATAAATAAAATCCACCTGTGTGTAATCAAGTTTCTGTATAAATGCACCTGCACTGTGATAGTCTCAGAGGTCCGTTTAAAGTGCAGAGAGCATCATGAAGAACAAGGAACACACCAGGCAAGTCCGAGATACTGTTGTGGAGAAGTTTAAAGCCGGATTTGGATACAAAAAGATTTCCCAAGCTTTAAACATCCCAAGAGGCACTGTGCAAGCGATAATATTGAAATGGGAGTATCAGACCACTGCAAATCTACAAAGACCTGGCCGTCCCTCTAAACTTTCAGCTCATACAAGGAGAAGACTGATCAGAGATGCAGCCAAGAGGCCCATGATCACTCTGGATGAGCTGTAGAGATCTACAGCTGAGGTGGGAGACTCTGTCCATAGGACAACAATCAATCAGTCATATACTGCACAAATCTGGCCTTTATGGAAGAGTGGCAAGAAGAAAGCCATTTCTTAAAGATATCCATAAAAAGTGTCGTTTAACGTTTGCCACAAGCCACCTGTGAGACACACCAAACATGTGGAGGAAGGTGCTCTGGTCAGATGAAACCAAAATCAAACTTTTTGGCAACAATGCAAAACATTATGTTTGGCATAAAAGCAACACAGCTCATCACCCTGAACACACCATCCCCACTGTCAAACATGGTGGTGGCAGCATCATGGTTTGGGCCTGCTTTTCTTCAGCAGGGACAGGGAAGATGGTTAAAATTGATGGGAAGATGGATGGAGCCAAATACAGGACCATTCTGGAAGAAAACCTGATGGAGTCTGCAAAAGACCTGAGACTGGGACGGAGATTTGTCTTCCAACAAGACAATGATCCAAAACATAAAGCAAAATCTACAATGGAATGGTTCACAAATAAACATTCCCAGGTGTTAGAATGGCCAAGTCAAAGTCCAGACCTGAATCCAATCGATAATCTGTGGAACAAACTGAAAACTGCTGTTCACAAACACTCTCCATCCAACCTCACTGAGCTCGAGCGGTTTTGGAAGGAGGAATGGGCAAAAATGTCAGTCTCTCAATATGCAAAACTGATAGAGACATACCCCTAGTGACTTACAGCTGTAATCGCAGCAAAAGGTGGCACTACAAAGTATTCACTTAAGGGGGCTGAATAATTTTGCACACCCAATTTTTCAGTTTTTTATTTGTTAAAAAAATCCAAATAATTTCGTTCAAGTTAATGATTGTGTCCCACTTGTTGTTGATTCTTCACAAAAAATTACAGGTTTTATATCTTTATGTTTGAAGCCTGAAATGTGGCAAAAGTTTGCAAAGTTCAAGGGAGCCGAATACTCAAGGCACTGTATAAGCATGGATGTTTCACCACTTCCTCAAACTATATCTTTCTAAAGACGAGCTTGTAAAATAATTCCCCATCTATGCCCTCCTCTGACTTTTCCATCATGAACAATGCAAATAACAGTCTCTCCCTTCATACCAGTGTACTACGTGTAATCCTAGACTCTGACCTGTTCTTTCAGCCCCAAATTGACCCATTGTCAAATGTTTGTATACTTCACCTCTGTAACGTCTCTAAAATGTGCTCCCTTTTTAACTAATGAAACCACCAAGCTACTCAAAACACTTGTTATTTCTTGCCTTGACCGTTGTAACTTCATTCACATAAGCCTACCTCTATCCATTTGGCTTTTTGGTTTCTTGTACCAATAAATCCTGGGTAATACACTAGCCGTTTGCGCTCCCTTGTTTGTGTTTCTTTGTAGCCCCTTAAGTCTATCATGAATGCTCCTGCCAGATTCATCTACCTCACCAACCACTCAGTGTCTGCCACCCCTTTCTGACAATCCCTCCACTACCGTAGCTTCTGATTGCCCAACAAATCAAATTCAAAATGCTAACAACATACACCGCCATTTACAACTCTGCCCCAAGCTACAATACCAAATTTGTTTCAAAATAACACCCAAACCATCCACTCTGCTCTTTGCAAGACCTCCTACTCTCTTGCTCACCTCCAGGTCTTCACCAGAGCCTCTCTCATCCCCTGGAGCTCTCAATCGTAAGGGGTTGTAAAGGAAAAACATTGTTTCCCTAAATAGTGCAAAAATAAATTTACCTTAGTGCAGTCCCCCTTCACTTACCTCATCCTTCGATTTTGCTTTTAAATGTCCTTATTTCTTCTGAGAAATGCTCACTTCCTGTTCTTTTGTCTGTAACTCACCACCGTAATGCGGGGCTTTCTTCCTGGTGTGCAGAAAGCCCCTTGAGGGGGGAAGGGAGCGAGCAGGAGTGTCAGGACACCCACTAACACAAAGTTCCTTTTTCTATCTGCAAAGTAGAGAGTGTCCTGACTTGCCTGCCCGCCCCCTCCCCCCTCAAGAGGCTTTCTCCACACCAGGGAGAAAGCATTGCATTACTGTGTGTAGTTACAGACAGAAGAACAGGAAGTGAGCATTTCTCAGAAGAAATAAGGACATTTAAAAGCAAAATTGAAGGATGAGGTAAGTGAAGGAGGACTGCACTAAGGTAAAGGAAGCTATTTAGGGGGGAAAAAATAAATTCCTTCAAAACCCCTTTAATCTATCAGGCTATCTTCTTCTCTGTCCACTTTTAGATAATCCATGAGAACTGATCTCTTCAGGGAAGCCAATCCCGCAGCCACCTAATAACTGAACTTTAAATTCTTCCATAAGCTCATCTAATGAAGGGGTTAAGTTGCAACACGAACAAAAAACAGCTACTAGGAAAAATTGGAAGAGAATATTATATAGATCTTTAATGTGGCCAAGATTTGTTACCCCAATAAAAATATAAAATATGGCTACAAACGCATTTAAAATATGCACTATAATTTCATTGTTTATTATATTGCTAATTTATTTCACCAAAAATGAAGGATCTTTGCTCCCCCTCCCTCTTAAACTCACATTCTCATGATGGTATGACCTAGTTTCTACAGTCATGATTCTCAAAAAGCTGGCTTCTCTCTCCATCTCTGTTCTATACTCATTTTTTCTTTTAAAGTTGAAAACCAAGGCACAGTTTATTTGCCAACCTCTAGGCCAGTTGTGCCAATAGGTTTGTTTGGGGTCAGATGCCTAGCAAATAAAGGAGGTGATCATGCCATGAGCATAGCAAAATTGAATTGTATTGTATATGTATTCGTACCCCAAAAAAAACAAAAGAAGAAAAAGTGCTGATGAGCACAATAACCTTCAACATCCCTCTTCATCGCCGGTCACAAAAGTATTTAGGGCTTCTTTTGTGCTGCACCCTTCTTATAGAGTCCCCTTTTAGAAATGGTATCGAAAATCTCAGAGCTCCCATTACCGCTACATATTCCCAGTTCCCTGAGCCAGAGACTTCCTTATGACCAAATAAATGTTTAGGATAAACAAACTCCTTAATACAAGGTATATATGTAGCGGCCAGCTACTTTCATAGCTGGCGCTGCCTTAAAATTTACCTCTGACTATAGTGTTTTACCAAATTTGGGCCTCTGTTCCAGCCATGGCTTTACTGTGAGTGACCACTATTGGAGTCTGGGGTGTTGGTACCACCCCAGGCCAAGGGTGGAAACAGTCGAGTCAGGGCGCATTGGATGTTTTTCCTTTGCAGCCAATCAGTGGGGGTTGATCACCTTGCTGTGCATGCTGGGAGAGAGTACCTAATGGGCAGACGTCATTAGTTCTGGATCGTCGATCGCTGGTCTGTCTCCCCCCCCCCCCCCCATGTGTGGCCCTCATGGCCGGGGGTGTGTTCAAGTGTTCCAGGCTCCGGGACCACGTTGGTCCGGGATTGTGATCTACTATGTAGGCCTGGTAGTCAGACTGGGTCTACGTTCACGGAGTGGTCCTGTGCTGTCCGTCCTGAGGGAGGAAACCACACAATGAAGAACCTGTCTTGGAGAGCACCGAGCACGAGGCTGGTATCTCAGGAGAGGCCTTGAACTTCATCGAAAGACGCACAAATTACTGAAAGGCTGAGTGATGGTCGCCTGTGTTTTCTGAATTCACAAGAGTTTATTCAGGAGGGATCCGGGTGCTTAATCCTATGTTCAGAAGGATTCTGGACCAAATAGATCTCCACCTTTGGGAAGGTCTGTGGCAGAGACTTTGCAAAAGTTTCCGTGTGACACTCTGGCTGCTAGGTTAGTGAGAGAGGCCTATCCAGGTGCACAATACCCACTCTGGCTAGAGTGGCGACAAAAGTTACATTGCTGGAAGCAGGATTGTTTCCGAACAAAAAGTTATAAACCTGAACCTACTACCTATTACCCTTCTACCGCTTCAACTACTACTTTTATTCTTTTACCCCCTTGGGTAATAAAGCACAGAAAAAGACACCTAAAGTGTGGACATTGCATTTCTTCTCAACTCTCATCATATACCCTAGACCAGGGGTCCTCAAACTATGGCCCTCCAGTTGTTCAGGAACTACATTTCCCATCATGCTCAGTCATGTCTGTGAATGACAGATTTTCACAATGCCTCATGGGATTTGTAGTTTCGCAACAGCTGGAGGGCCGTAGTTTGAGGATGCCTGCCCTAGACGGTGAAGTAATAGAGGTAACATGCCACCCAAAACCAACCAGCAGCTCCTTCAGGGGTAGTGATTTTTTATATATTATATTATATTATATATATATATATATATATATATATATATATATATAAAAAATTATAATTTAAATGTATTAACCACTTAAGGACCGCCTACTGAACATTTACGTTAGCAGAATGGCACGGCTGGGCACATCAACGTATATATGTATACATTGTTTCTAGTACCCAGCCGTGGGTCACGGGCGTGCGTGACCCGGTCCGAAGCTCCGGGACCGGGACTCGCGGACCCGACCACCGCTGGAGTGCGGCGATCGGTCCCCGGAGCTGAAGAACGGGGAGAGCCTTCCCCGTGCTTCACTGTGGCCGCAGCATTGATCACGTCATCCCTGTTATAGGGGTACGTGATCGATGACGTCACACCTACAGCCACACCCCCCTACAGTTGTAAACACACGCAGGGAACACACAAATCCTACAGCGCCCCCTAGTGGTTAACTCACAAACTGCAACTGTCATTTTCACAGTAAACAATGCAATTTAAATGCATTTTTTGCTGTGAAAATGACAATTGTCCCAAAAATGTGTCAAAATTGACCGAAGTGTCTGCCATAATGTCTCAGTCACAAAAAAAAAAAAAACGCTGATCGCCGCTATTAGTAAAAAATAAAATAAAAAAATAAAAATGCAATAAAAACTATCCCTTATTTTGTAAATGCTATGAATTTTGCGAAAACCAACCGATAAACGCTTATTGCGATTTTTTTTTACCAAAAATAGGTAGAAGAATATGTATCGGCCTAAACTGAGGAAAAAAAAAATTATATATATTTTGGGGGGGATATTTATTATAGCAAAAAGTAAGAAATATAGCATTTTTTTTAAAAATTGTCGCTCTATTTTTGTTTATAGCGCAAAAAATAAAAACCGCAGAGGTGATCAAATACCACCAAAAGAAAGCTTTATTTGTGGGGAAAAAAGGATGCCAATTTTGTTTGGGAGCCACGTCGAACGACCGCGCAATTGTCAGTTAAAACAACGCAGTGCCGAATCGCAAAAAGGGGCAAGGTCCTTTACCTGCATTTTGGTCCGGGTCTTAAGTGGTTAAAGATATCTGCATTAATAAACAAAATAACACTAAACATTCCCTATTTCACTGTGAAAAAGCCCTCCTAATAAGACCAAATACCATTATCATACAGTTTTAGTTTGTTACATCTGTTAAGGGAATAAGAACAAACTGTAATGAGCCAATTTGACCAAATAAGCTAAAACAGGGTGAACAAGTCACAAGTCTGAGCAATTCAAATATGATATATTTGCATATGATGAAAAATACATAGGCAGAGGTAATCTTTAATGAAAACTGCATGTATTTTTGACCACTCAATTGGGGGGGATATAAAGAATTAAAAAAAATTGCAAACCTAGACTTCGCCGAAAATGTCAAGCCAGACCATGTCTCATGACTCTTAAGCCTTTCCATTGGTTCGTGAGACCACCCTTCACATTAGGTATATACAAACTCTGAGTCCCATTTAGTTTGCCAATACCAGTTAACATTTAGTTAGCATAAGTTACTATGTATCTTAATCAATTCCCTTTTTTTTTCTTTTTTTTTTTCAGTAGAATACTTTTCAGTTTTTCTCAACCTTTGTTGAATCTCAGTGCTGCTGATGGCATTTCTCAAAGTTGGTATCCTATTATAAAAGTGCACAATGCCCATGTCATGTGCTTATAGCCTGTGTGACAACAAGATGCGCAACTGGGGGGAAAAAAAAACAAACGTCCTATTACAGGAAGCACCAAAATAAAGACCTTCATGGAAACATCAGCAGGACAGTTAATGAAAGCTGCATATTACTTATCGAAAATTACTTTTGAAATGACATTACAATGTAAAAACATTTAAATATATAAAGTTTAGTTGTATAGGTTGAGAACCTGCGCTAGAACTACAAATAATAGGTTGCTGCCCCCCTAAAACCTAACCCCTCAATGAGGAGGTAGGTGTAAGTAGATAGTATGAGAAATGGGGTGGTGGCGCTACCTAAAAACGCTTATAAAACCATATGTGCTCAAACAGTAGAACAGTGAAGAAATGTGTGTCGAGTACAGTAGGGTGCGTGAGTGAGGTTTATAACTAGATGTGCCTCAAACAGGCTATGTAGCAGTATAACGTGGTCTAATATGCACAATAAGGGAGGACAATGAGGCTGATAATAGAACAAACAAGATGCTGAAAATCTAGTCTCTATCACCTGTTGACCCACTAGGTGTACACAGTAGGTATGTGGGGTTTAGAGATACAGCCAAAAAATAAATAAATAAATAAATAAATGTCAGAGCCCAATATTATATAACGGTCACCATACATTAGTGCCACACTGGATACGCATAGATACAATATCACAACTCAACCCAATATTAGTAGTGGTGGTACTAGTCCGATAGGGCTGCTGTGATACATAAGGCAAATAACCAGAGGGCTGCAGAGATGGAGTCTCTCATATACAAGTCCTATGCAGTGGTGATATAAATAAAGGGGGGAGTGTGTAGGTCTTGCTGTGAAGGGGGTGCTTCTAAATGCCAGACATCCGACGGTGTGGTCCCGGTGCTCCCCTCAGGGTTCCCCACTCACCAGATAGCCAACCCCACCAGGGGTCACAGGCATGGGTCACAGAATCCTCCGATCACAGCTGGTATTCACTCCTCCCAGGACTATACTCCTCCGATATTAGTCCAACCGGTTCACTCCTTGTGTGTGGATATGGGGGGTTCCTCCGTTCCTCAGAGGGAAAAATAACAAAGGCTCCGATGGTGCAGTAGGTTTTAAGTAAAAGCACTTGATTTATTAAGACCTGTGTGCCACAATGCCACACACTGACATGGGGCAACTGCAGGCCAAGATATACAGGAGCTACAAGGCTCTCTAATTAAACATTAGCAAAAAAATGGCCACAAGATAAAAAAATAATATGATAAAAACAAAGCGAAGTAAAAAAGCACAGTCAAACAATCTGACAGCCCGGTTTGAGTAGCACACTCTATGGGCTCTGCGGGTATGCGCGTGTATGGTGTTCAGCGTGCGTTTCAGCTGCGCTCCACCAGACGCTGACCCGGAAGTGACGTATGTGCGTCTATGCCTGACGTACGTTTCGAATGGATTCGTCTTCTGAGGCATAACTGCGCATCCGTCCAGTGCAGGTATAAGTGGGTCTCGCCGTGCTACGTCACGCATCCTACCCCGGGGGAAGCAGCCAATAATGATGCAGATAGCCCATTCGCATCAGCGAGAGGAGGTTTGGCAGGGGCGCCCTTGGGATAATTACTACCACAGCACGGCGTGACTCACCCTACTGGATGGCAAGTATATTGCATCCTTAGCCGAGATACAACACCCGGCTAGGATGCTAACAACAAAGCTATTAAAAATGACATTTTGCAGCAGGGCGCACATATCCACCTTATTAAGGATATGCTGCCCGCAAGTATAGTAGGGGACACAGAAATAAACAGTAGTAAACAGTATCCTGGACCCAATCTTCTGAGAGTCAGGTGCCCCAACGTGACTAAATATCTCAGAAGCTAAATAGGTCAGAGATTGGAAATCCCAAACGGGAAACTCAAAATAAGCAGACATATATATAGCAGCTACTCATATAATAGTGGCCGGATGGGGTAGGTTCCATGCTAAGCAATATGGATAATGTGTGAGATAGTGATCCCGCTAAGGGCCACTAGTGAGACACATGATAGTGCTAAGGTGGGTATTAGGTACCAACAGAATGTGAGATAAATATGTTGTAACAACAAATAGTGGAAGATATATATATATATATATAGATATCTATAAACATGGTGATCTCTAGGTATGTGTGGGTTAAAAAAGGGGTTTATGGGGTGAGGGTCCAAGTAAAGTGAGTAAATTAGTGTGACATCTGAGGTGAATCAGTGGGTCCCAGTGGTACCAAAACTAAATATAGAACATGTGGATAGGCAGTGGATAGGTGTGGGCTCTGAGTCCTCCCTTATATCAAGGGTTGGAGAGAAAACAGTTGAGGTCAATATCCACATTCAAGCCATGTGGTACCAGGGTACCTAGTCGGTATATCCAACTGGTCTCATTTTGGGATATGGCCGTGGTTTTATTACCCCCCCTCCAGTTATCCTTGACCATATCTATTCCATAGAAAATAAGGCCAGACGGGTCCTTCTGGTGGAACTCTTCGAAGTGGCGGGATAGGTTGTGTTTAGGGAATGCTTTGCGGATGTTCTTGATATGTTCATGTATCCGTATACGCAGTGGTCTGGTTGTTCTGCCCACATACTGGAGATGACAGGGGCATTCAATGATATATGTGACATGGGTGGTATTACAGGTGATGAGGTCTCTGATTTTGTACACTTTCTGATCTGTTTTGGATTTAAACTCAGTCTTCCTGCGTGGCTGTTTCTTGCTCACCCTACAGGCTAGGCATCTTTGGCATTTATAAAACCCTTTAAGTTCTGGGCAAATCTCTATTTTCTTAGGTGGGTTTATGATGTTATGTACCAGATGGTGTCTCAGAGAGGGTGCTCTACGGTATATGAAGGAGGGTTTCTTTGGGAGGGCCTTCGAGAGTATAGGATCTTCTTTTAAGATGGGCCAGTATCTCTTTAATATAGTTTCAAATTCCTTGTACTGGGTATTGAATCCTGTGATGAAAGACAGATTCCGTTGGTTTGTGGTACGCTCGGAGTTCTGTGTTAGCAGTTCATTACGATCTCTATGCTCCACCTCTGTTCTCAATTTTTCAAGGTTGCCTTGTGGGTATCCCTTTTCTTTGAATCTTTCCACTATCGTGTGTGCTTGTTTTTGAAAGTCCTCTTTTGAGTCACAGTTTCTCCTGAGCCTCAGCAGCTGGCCCTTGGGGATATTGGCCTTCCATTTTGGGTGATGGCAGCTTGAAACAGGTATGTACCCATTGCGATCGGTTCCTTTGAAGAAGGTTTTAGTTTGTAATGAGGTTCCATTTTTATAGATCTCTAAGTCGAGGTATTCTATACTGTCCCTGCTGTATTTGCCAGTAAAAGTCAGATGGAATCTGTTATTGTCTAGCCCTGATAAGAATGCCTGGAGGGTTTCTATAGTGCCGTCCCAAAGGATGAGCAGGTCATCGATATATCTCCTATACATTCTAATCTCGGGGTAGGTCTGACCATAGATATATTCATCTTCCCAAAGGTTCATAAGGAGGTTGGCTACGCTCGGGGCATACCGCGCCCCCATCGCAACCCCCTTTGTTTGTACGTAATACGTTTTATCGTACCAAAAATAGTTACATTCCATGGCCATTTTAAGTCCCTCTAAGATGTATTGTATTTGTTCTTGCCTAAGGTCAGTTTTGTCAAACAATGCTGTCCTTACACCCATGAGACCATCCTCCTGCTCAATACTGGTGTAGAGGGAGTTAACGTCTATAGTCACCAGTAAGAGTTGTTCCGCCCCCCTAATGTTTTTAAGATCTTGGATAAGTTGTAGGCTATCCCTTAAGTATGACTGTCCTTGTTTCACCAGGGGTTGGAGAAAGGTGTCAAGGTATTCCCCAAGCCGCGAGAAGATGGAGTTAATACCACTGATGATAGGTCTGCCTGGTGGTTTTACCAGTCTCTTGTGGATTTTCGGGGTATAGTACATCACTGGAGTTTTAGTGGAATTCGATATTAGATATTCGGCTTCCTCCTTACTCAATATCCCTCTCTGGTGTCCATTTTTCACATATTTCTCTAGCCGTTTTAGGTATTTTTGTTTAGGATTCCCCTTCAATTTTTGATATGTGTTCTCTACGGCAAGTAAATTGCTCATCTCCTCTTCATAGTCGTGTTTGCTGAGGATGACCAGTCCTCCCCCCTTGTCTGCGGGGCGTATGACCACTTCATTCTTTTTCCCTATTTCTTTAATCGTTTCCCACATATTTTTACTCTTGGTGTTTATTTTCCTATTGAGTTTCCTGAGGTCCCCCTCTACCATCTTCTTGAATGCTATGACACATTGGTTTCCGGAGTTGTGCATATTAGACCACGTTATACTGCTACATAGCCTATTTGAGGCACATCTAGTTATAAACCTCACTCACGCACCCTACTGTACTCGACACACATTTCTTCACTGTTCTACTGTTTGAGCACATATGGTTTTATAAGCGTTTTTAGGTAGCGCCACCACCCCATTTCTCATACTATCATATAAAGTTTAGTGATTGGATTTTTAAAACCGTTATGGAGACTTAGAATTTGGGGGGGGGGGGTTTATATAAAGCTTTGCAAGGAAGAGTTCAAATTTGCATACAACTTCAGGTACCACGATCTCTTGTAGTAAACCTACAATGAGCCTGGGAAATGCATAAGCAGAAGTTAACCTGCAAGTCAAAACTATCAGAAGACCCAGGAATAGAAAGAACCAGTTTGCCCTGCCCCTGCTAACTCTCCATTAGCTCTTTAACATTTTTCTGCCACTGTATTGGTTATGTGCACCAGCAGAAAAAGTGGGGCCTTTCGGCAAAACAAAGTGGACTTTCGAAGCAAATTACTATTTAACATCATTGGATCTCCTCCCTCCCCCTTAATCTAAAAAAGCTGACCTTTTTGTGACCATTTACCTTTTTGGTACATGGTCCACCCTGTCCCTGCCTCAGTTCTTGCTTAGGTAAGAATGATGGCAGCCCCCACATCGGATGTCAAAGAAGGTATCAGTTGAGGAAGTGCACAGCGTGGGGGGAGGAACTTTACACTGTGTCATCAGGATACCGGCTGCGAGAACCAGGAGGAGACAGCCACCTTCAATTGACATAGGGAAGAGATGACAATGTGGGACATGTTCTATAGCAATGGAGCAGCAGATCACAACAGATCAATGCTGGACTTTTTCAGGTTAAAAAAGTAGGAATGGATAAAAAAAAAAAAACAGGGGGTGAAGTTCCTAATCTTTTCTTATGCTCTCTCGTCAGAAGCTTGGTTTAAACTTTCCAGGCCCATGGTAGGTTTAAAAAAACTATATAATACACTGCTGAAGTTCTATGCAAATTTCAACTTTTCCCATAATCAGGTAACCCCCGATTATGCAGTTTTCAGTCCTATACACAACGTCTATGCCAAGGTCTGTGAGAGGTTTACATTAGGCTGTCCACACGCACTCCATAAATTAGTTTTAGAAGTTCTAAATGTAAAAGCACTTAGCTGATAAATATGACTTCTGTCACTAAGGAGTGTTCCAATATATGAACATGAAAAGGACATTTATCTTGGAAAAATTCTGTTGCTTCACAAGGTCAGCTTCCACAGTAAAAGGAAACCTTTTAATATGGAAGAGGCTATCGCTGATCTATTCTTCTAAAAAATGCTAGCCGTTTGGCTTTGGTTTCTTGCAGGCTGGCAAGTTGAGCTAGGAATTTTTCTTTGTTGTTTGATATGTGTTGCCCTTCCATGTGCGCCTTGCTTTTAAGGCCAGTTAAAAGTTGGGGCAGTTGCCGTTTGTCTGTACCTTTGGTTATTTGTTGAGGGGATGCACTGGATACCTTCACTGCCATTGTGCTACCTCCAGACATACCTGCCCTCAATCAACCAATAGGGAATTTTTCTTTGTTGTTGTTTGACATGCATCGCCCTTCCACGTGCTCCTTGCTGTAAAGGCCAATTAAAGGTTGGGGCAAATGTGGTTTGTACTGCTTTGCTGCCAGCCTGATCAAGAGTATTAGTGCTTTCTGAGTCACTAACCCTGAACAGGTACCCGGATTAGGAGTTTTTTTGTAAATTATGTTATGTTGGGTATTCAATGAGAAATAGTAAGGACACATGTCCACCAGGGGGTTTTATCCCTGTGTGTTAAATTCCAGTATTTTCATGCCCCCGGAGGACACAGGTGTAGTAGCGTCCAGCTCCACTGCATGCAGCAGCCTGTCAAAGCTTATGAAAGCAACGTTCACCCCCACCCTCTTCGCCTGCAGCCTTCTGGGACACATTACAGGTCACAGAAGACTGCAGGACCATTCACAAAGTGCAACAAAGCTCGCATATGTGTAGTGGGAAGCAGGCTGTGAAGCCACAAGGTTTCACAGCTGGTTTTCCTTAGTTAAGATGCTAGCTCCTGGCCCTGAAGCCCATTGAAGAATTTGTTTGGGTGAGAAAAGCGCTGGATCACTGGACAGGCACGTGTCCTAATATTAAAAGTCAGCAGCTACTGTATTTGTAGCTGCTCCCTTTTAAAAGCATAATGCATTGCAATCTACTGTATAATCCATTGGGATGCCAATCAATGGCACTGCAATACACTGCACATAGAGCAGGTTTCTAAAAGAAGACATGATCTTAAAGACCATCCCGGTTTAATGTAATAAGATCTTTTCAAAAACTTTACTCTGACTAGCAGGTCAGAAATGGAAGCCCCATACTTCCTCAGTGAAGTTTCCCTTAAGCAGTCCTGGAAATTCAGAATACATTCAGTGGTTGCATAACTTAAATCCAAATTAAACTGTCATCATCGTTCTGTGATATCTTTGTAAACTATAGTAGAATAAGATCTAGTTTGCAGAAGACCCTTTAATGCAAATGTACTGTACATGTCATAAATTAAAGGAAAAATTACATTGGAGCCTTCAGTATGCTGCACAGCTCGTGCACTACCATGTCTTCTCCCTGGCTGGCTCCTTGTAGATCAAACAGCAATAACTATACTTTTAGACTGTCACAGCTTCAGTATAGTATGATAAAATCATTACTACTGTCTGCTCTCTGCAGATGTTTCTTTCTGGGATACAAACACTTGCTTTAAGCAGCAAAGAACGAAGCGACAGGGTAAAAGAAACGGGATCAGGTGGTGGTAGAGTAGAGACCTCTCCAACCATTGATTTACCCATGTCATAAGCCGAAATAATAAAATCAAGTTATTTTGTGGGGACAATAAAAAATAAAATAAAAAAACCTGAACCCCCCCCCCCTCCCAAAACATCACACAGCTTGCTATTGGTGTTACTTTAACAATGGGGGGGGGGGTTAGACTTGTTTCACACTGACAAACCGATCGGGTCCGCCTGTCAGTCTTTCAGGCAGACCCAACTGAAAAACCCATTGCTCTCTAAGGAACAGGGAATGTCAAAGGGCGTGTCTCCACCTGCCGACATCTAATTCTATCCTCTTAAACCAGATGGATGGGAATTGGTTCCCCATCTGTCTGGCGGATCAGATCAGATCAGATGGGTCCATTTCCATTCGACAGCCCATAGAGGACATTGGGTTGTGTCTGTATCCACTCTGCATCAGTGGCGCAACATGGACCGGTCATCCACCTACTCAGCTTAGAGATCCCCTGCTGAGCGGGCGGTTTCCGGCAGTGCATTACTAAAACTGGTGCATACAGAATCTAGTGCAGCTGTACATTTAGTAATCAATCAGCTTCTAACTTCAGCTTATTCAATTAACCACCTGAGCGCCAGAAGGTTTTAGCCCCTCCACGACCAGATCATTTTTTTTACTATGTAGCATTGTGCCATTTTAACTGGTATTTGCTCGGTCATGCAATGATGTACCCAAACAAAATTGATATCTTTTTTTCACACAAATAGAGCTTTTCTTTGGTGGTATTTGATCCCCACTGTTTTATTTTTTATTATATAAATTCTGAAAAAATAAATATTTTTTTACTTTCTGCTATAAAACATATATCCAATAAAACAAAATTTAAAAATATAATTTCTCCATATATTTTGGCCAAAATGTATTCTGCTACATGTATTTGGTAAGGTGTATATTGATTTGAATGTAATTTAAAGCGTCTACAAACTATGGTATATATACTGGAATTTCTAGTATTTTAATTTCTTTATACTACTAATTCAGTGACTTATAGTGGGACTGTGGTAGTGCTGCTGGCAATCTGACAATTAAGGGGGAGGGGGGCTGGACTGACTAATTGCCACTGACACTAATACAGTGATAATATTATACACCGTAACTGTACAAAGGCTGGAAGGGGTTAACATCTAGGGTAATCAAAGGGGTAACCAAGTGTTATTGTACAAAAAAAGACAAAAATGAAAGGCATGCACACCTAGTGCATTAACAATGACAATTTAATGAATAATAAAATCCATAAAAAGTGGGACACTCACAAAACACAATTCTCAATTGAGCCATAAAAATCACAGTGTATGGACATGTGCATGACCATAACACAGGGTAAAGCTGATGTGTTTCGGGGTTGCACCCCCCTTCCTCAGAGCTAGGTTTGTCGGAGTCTCCACATCTGTCGGGTGCCAGGCGCCTAGATGAGGACATCTGCACACTTTTGCATGCCCTGCCCACCAAAACGGACATTGTGGCCCTAATCCTTCAGCTGTAGGAGACACACTGCTGTGACATCCAGGAGGTGAGAGAGGACGTTCAATCACTCTAAGCCAGGGTGAGAGCAAAGAGTAACAGCACTGGAGATTTCCCAGTTCAACGGATCCCCCCTGTGCTCTATTTGCAGGACCAACATAAGGTACTGAATCTCAGTATATATGCTCCTTGCCCTGGTCTCATGAATTTGAAGTGTGGCTGGAGACTACTAGACGCTCTAAACTATTTCCCTTTCATCTCCCCTCATTCTGAATACCGATCGTGGGATCAGTCTGTGTAAGTAGTTTTGCACCGTTTACCCTCTTCTAATCTAGATGCCTGCAGGACCTCTGGATTACTCCTACCACCTATACCCATTGATAGATGACCGCCAACGAGTTTATATCCTCTAATGCAGTGTTTTTCAACTCCAGTCTTCAAGGCACACCAACAGGACATGTTTTCAGGCTTTTCATTATATTGCACAGGTGATTTGATCAGTTTCACTGCCTTAGTAATCACCACAGCCATTTCATCTGATGGAAATCCTGTAAACTTGACCTGTTGGTGTGCCTTGAGGACTGGAGTTGAAAAACACTGCTCTAATGTTTCCTTCCTGCACCAATGTAGTCAAGTCTCTCTGCCTACTGTGAAAGTACCCGAACATGTTGTACATGTCCATACCAGCATCTACTGCTCCCTAAGATACGTCATCTGTTTTATTTATGTAAATATCTGTATGACTACACATACATACATATACACACAAACACACACACACACAATACAGACCAAAAGTTTGGACACACCTTCCCATTCCAAGAGTTTTCTTTATTTTCATGACTATGAAAATTGTAGAGTCACACCGAAGGCATCAAACTATGAATTAACACATGTGGAATTATATGCATAACAAAAAAGTGTGAAACAACTGAAAATATATGTCATATTCTAGGTTCTTTAAAGTAGCCACCTTTTGCAGCAGACACATCTTTAGAACAACTGTTAAGAGGAGACTGTGTGGGGGGCGTGGCCTGGACGGAGACCGAGATGGCAGCTTAAGCCTTGAGCTCCTGCGATCCAGGGATAAAACCTAGCCTTTTGGGGAACCCACAACTCACCATTCGCCATGAGCAGAGCCACCCGAAGCTCATCCACGTCCAGGGTAACAGGTGAGCCCAGCGCGCAGCTGAACAGGAACATCCCGGAGATATTCCGAACACAACGCATGGCGGCACACGCGGCCTCACAGGCCCAAACCCCGAGCCCGCTTAGTCTGGAATCCGGCATACAGCCCTTGGAGCCAGTCTCGTCTGCGGGACACACACATCCCCCTAGCCTGCTGGACCTGGAAGCGATGACCGGACATTAAAAATGCTGTTACGGCGGCGGTGGCTGATCTCAAAACGGAGATCCGTGCAGTGGCCCATCAGATTGATGAGGTGGAACAAACTACCCAGGCCCACGCGGCGGCACTCCGCCAAGTCCAAAGTACCTATGACTCCCAGCTCCCACACCTCCTGGAGCTCCACAGACACGTCGAGGACCTCGACAAGCGAGGCCGGAGGCACAACATACGTGTGCGGGGTCTCCCCGAGAGTGTGGAACCGGGGAACTTGCAACAGTCGCTCCATGCTATCTTTAATGACTTAATGGAACGCCCGGCAGACTCGCCCGTTGAGATGGAGAGAGCCCATCGTGCGCTACGTCCCCCACCTAGGGACAACGAACCCCCTAGAGACGTGATCTGTTATGTGATTAACTTTCAGCTCAAGGAAGAGATTCTTCGCAAAGCAAGAGCGAGAGGACGAATCCTCCATGATGGCGTGGAGGTGAAACTTTTTCAAGACCTGTCTCAGATTACGCTTCAGAACAGGCGCGCCCTGCGCCCCCTGCTGGAGGTCCTACGTGCAAGAAACATACAATATCGTTGGAAATTCCCATTTGCGCTGTCGGCGTCCTCCAGGGGGCGCTCCGCTCTCCTCCGCACACCCGAGGACCTTCACAACTTCTGTGAGCAGCTCGATCTCCCTCCCGTGGATCTTCCGGACTGGTATACTTTCTACTTCCCCTCGGAACCATGGCTCCCGGTCTCCATGAATCCGTCCCCGAAAGCTCAGCGCCACAGATCCCGCAGGAACAGGGCGGGTCCGTCCTCCCCAGGTAATCATGCTTCTAGACGCGATCTCTACCATCACAACCCGGGCTCCCCCTCGACTCCACCTAGGGGTAGAGACCGAATTGAGACCTGATGCACAGATCACTTCCTTGTTATGTATCGCCACTCTGTTCTCTTTGAATTCCAAGTTTCAGCCCCCCGTGTTCCTGCATACCTGGAATGTTATTCTGACAAGCTGCAGCTACCGACTAGATGTACCTCTACGAGTTGAAGGCGGACACTGACTCGATGCTGCAAGTGAGATGTCGGGACCATGTATTTTAACTCCCTTTTGCTTTGCCCGTTTTCTTTTGTTTTGTTACTTATTTTTTTTCTTTCCCCCCGTGCCCCGTGCTTTGAAGACCGAGGGTCGTGATGCGAGACTTCCTTCCCTGCATTAACTTTTTTTTTTTTTTGGTGTTTTGTCTCTCCTTCACCGTTTGTACTCCACCGTCCCTTCCCCCCTTTTTTTTTCTCTTTTTACAGACTTGGACTTCCATCTGGATCTGAGCCTTTCGATGTATTGCCTCTGAAATCCGCGGGTCTGTTGTATCTTTCTCAAATGTATGTCGGCTGGTCTTCAGGACCCCTCCTTAGTTCCCACGTCTTCACAAGGGTAATCATAGGGTACCGCTGATGCTATGTGACCTACTTTTGCCCGCTGTACTCTACCCATCTCTGTGCGGACCCCCGCCCCCCCTTCTCCCCCATCCCATCCCGGCCCTCCCCTTTCCCTCCCCCCCTGCTTTCCTCAACCCCCCTTCACCCCCTCCTTCCTTCCCCTCCCCTCCTCCTTTCCCCTCCTCTCCTCCACCCCCCTTCTCCCCCCTTTTTCCCCACTCCCCTAGCCCCCGGCTACCATCCTCTCTCCGTTTACCCCCCGATAGAGATACACTCAGTTGGTTCACGTTTGCTGAGTCTGTGGGGGGGGATCCCCGACCCCAATGACCTGGTGTTGGATCCAATGCTCCCTACGCCCTCCCCTTGGAGATTGAGTTTTTTTTTTTTTGCTATCTGCGGGGGTGGGGGCGGCGGGGAGGTGGTAGGTGAGCTTTACTTGTATTTTTTGGTGGTTTTTTTTTTTTTTGCTTTGTTTTGTTGATGTACTTGGTCCTGCAGACATTCATTTCAACCCTCTTTACCACACGGGCGAGATGCTTGTTAATATGTCAAATTTTCTGTCTCTTAGTAATTTTACGCCCATAAGGGCGCTGTGGCGATACATGTTGTTTCTATGCTGGTACCGTGTAGACTTATTTAGACTTATTTGCTCTTGTTTATTATGTATGCAGTGCTTTCTCTTTTTCCCTGTTGATACCACTGTTTTATACAATGCTTTCCACCCATCTCAGCTCCTATGCTCCGCACACTATATAGGACTGCCTTGCTCTCCCTCTTTCTACGACTCACGGGTTCCCCACAATACTCTTTTTATCTTTCACGCATCTCAGTTTTGATCCCTGGATCGCTCCCCCTTTGAGGTTTCTGTCCCTGATTACGTTCCCACACAGCAGTCCCACTGGGATTTTTTGCTGACCCTCCAGACCTTTCCCCTTTTTAGGTGATTTAGCAGGCCTAATATCACCTCTGGTTCATACTTTCTCTGCCTTGTCCCTCCTTCTCCTCTTCCTGTCCCGCTCCTATCCCTCCCCCTCTTTTCCCTACCTCGGCCTCTCTACCCCCATCGCACCTCTTCCCCCCTCCTCCACTCTTTTCTCCTTCTTCTCTCCCTCTCCCCCTCTCCTCTTTTCTTAGTCTCCTTTCTCCCTGTGCCTTCGACTGGGTCCGTGCCTGCCCTCCTGGTGAGCCTCCTTGCCGTTTCTCCTCCTTCTGGCCCCCAGATCCTCAAGCCTAGCGTTCTAAACCTCATCTCCCTGTTACCAGACCCTGCAGCACTGACCATACGATATGCCTCCCCTATCCTTGAAATGTGTATCTCTCAACGTTAAAGGCCTCAACTTACCAGAAAAGAGATCTCAGGCTTTATCTTCGCTCTCCAAACATGGAGCCCATTTTCTTTTTTTACAGGAGACCCATTTCCGTTCGGACGCCATCCCCAAACTTTCTAATCATATCTATCGGACCGCATTTCATGCCACTAACCCCGGCTCCAAAACGAAGGGGGTCTCTATTCTGGTGTCCAAACATGCGAACTTCATTTTGGGTGATTCTCTTATTGACCCAGAGGGTAGGTACGTCTTCCTTAAGGGGTCTTACAAATCTAGACCTATCACACTTGCTAATATTTATTGTCCCAATGACCATCAGGTGGCCTTTTTCAAGACAACATGTGACCTTTTGGCTTCCTTTAAGTCGGGTCTCTTGCTTCTAGGGGGGGACTTAATGTCCCCTTGAACCCCCTGTTGGACTCCTCCACCGGTACCTCCATCTTGACCTATAAAGCATTGAGGCAGATCAACCTAAGCCTCCAGACTCTGTCCCTACATGTTTGGCGCACACTCTCTCCCTCAGATAGGGACTATACTTTCTTTTCGGCCCCCCACCAAAAGTATTCTAGGATCGATTATTTTTTCCTATCCCAATCGGACCTGACTTATCTCCAGCATTCCACAATCGAACCAATGTTTTTGTCGGATCACCACCCAATTAGTATCACCTTAGCTTTTCCCGAAGTGTCCTCTAGAACTAAGACCTGGCGGCTGAATCCTTCCTTGCTCAAGGATCTGTCTGTTACTGACCAAATTCGCACGCGCATTCAACAGTACTTCACGGAGAATTCCAATCCGGAGATATCGCCGGTTTCCCTTTGGGAGGCTCACAAGTGCGTGATTCGGGGAGAACTGATCGCCTTGGCTTCAAAAGCCAAGAAACAAAGTCAGGAATACACAAACTCCCTTATAGCGAAGATTAAGTCGCTTGAAGCATCTCACAAGAGGTCACAGGCCCTGGCCACTTTACAAGAATTGACACAAGCTAGGACCTCTCTTATGGAGGAACTGGGCAAGCGCGCTAAGAGGCGTTATATTCTCGGGCAGAGGATTTTTTACGAACAGGGCAACAAAAGTGGGCGCCTTCTGGCGCGCACAGTGCAAAACTCTAAGCCTACTTCCACGATTCACCACATACACAGCCGGGATGGTGCCCGTCTAGTTAAGAATGAAGACATTGCCAAAGAATTTCAAGATTTTTACTATAAGCTGTATAACCTCCATCCACAAGCCCGCTCTCAGTCCAAGATCTCCTCGAGGAAGTCGCAGATTAAGGACTTTCTTTCTCGATATAGCCCCAAACCAATTTCCCCACCAAAGTCGCTTGCCCTGGAAAGCCCCATGACAGCTGCGGAAGTGGAAATGGCTGTGAAGCAGATGAAGCCTGGGAAGGCCCCAGGCCCGGACGGCTTTTCTCTACAGTACTACAAATCTTTTGGCGAGGTACTCACCTCTAGGCTCCTGAACCTGTTTAATGCCCTATCTGACCCTCAGAACAAGCCCGGCAACATGCTGACAGCCCATATAACTGTGATCCCAAAAGAGGGCAAGGACCCTTCTGCGGTTGCCAACTACCGTCCGATCTCGCTCCTAAATGTGGACGTAAAAATATACGCGAAAATAATTGCTAATAGGGTGGCGCCCCTGATCCCGGGTATTGTCTCATTAGATCAGGTGGGTTTTGTCCCTGGGCGAGAGGGCAGGGACAATACCATCCGCACCCTGAATTTGCACCACTGGCTCACGTCTTCAAAGACTCAAGGATTTTTTCTTTCTCTCGATGCCGAGAAGGCGTTCGATAGGGTGGCCTGGGACTACATGCAGGAGGTGCTAGTAGCTTTGGGCCTGGGGCTCCACTTGATGTCGCACATTCTGGCCCTGTATGCGGGTCCTTCGGCCGCGGTTAAGGTCAATGGCCACCTGTCGAACGTCTTTCCCATTAACAATGGGACGCGACAGGGCTGTCCTTTGTCGCCTCTGATATACATCCTTACCCTAGAGCCCCTCCTCAACAGGTTGAGAGAAAACCCAGATATTCTGGGGATCAACGTGGGGGGAAGAGAGTTCAAGGTAGCTGCCTTTGCAGACGACGTTCTTTTGTCCCTGCGGTCCCCCAGGATCTCCCTTCCCAATCTTCTCAAAGATCTAGATCACTTTGGCTCCCTCTCAAACCTGAAAATCAATCACACGAAATCCCAAGCGCTCAACGTCTCCCTTCCCTCCACGGAAGTGTCGCACTGTCAGGAATTTTTCCCCTTTAGATGGATTTAGGATTCACTCACTTATCTGGGTATCCGAATACCCCCCAACCTAGCGGATCTGTACTCTAAGAATTTCCATCCAGCCCTTCTTAAAGCTCAATCATGCCTTAAAGACTGGATGGGTCTGAATGTCTCTTGGTTCGGTCGTTCGGCCCTGATTAAAATGATAATTTTGCCACGCTTACTCTATTTGCTACAGTCTGTACCCATCTCATTACCTTCGGGTTTCTTCACATCATATAGGAAGGCATGCTCAACCTTCCTTTGGAGGGGGTCTCAACCACGAATAAAGTACTCCAGACTCACTTTACCTAAATCCAGAGGTGGCATAGGTCTCCCAGACCTCCAGAAGTACCAAAGTGCATGTCATCTCAAGAGGATAGCGGATTGGAATATCCATGCCTCAAGGAAGCTATGGGTCTTCCTGGAGAGAAACTTCTCATCAGGCCCCTTACATTTACTGCCATGGTTACCTTCCAGGAACTGGCTCCAATCCTTACGGACCCATCCATTCATTTACCCCTCACTCCTGGTCTTCAAGAAAACTTCAACGTTAGGCCCCCCGTCTTCCCAACCGAACCCTCTGACATCCTTGCGGGGAAATCTTGATTTTCCGCTTGGTGTGTCGGAGGACTTCTTGAGTCAGGAATGGCCCTTTGAAGACATACTAGCCCTCCAGTTTTTCTCAGCTGGAAGACCTCTGTCATTTGAAACCTTGAAATCCAGCTCTAAGACGTCTTCTTTTTCGTTCTGGACCTACAGACAGATACGACACTTTCTCACGTCAGTGGCAGACCAATCGCTCTGGACACGACAACTTACACCATTTGAGTCTCTGTGCCACCGCAAAACGCCACAAAGGCACCTGATCTCTCTTCTATACAACCTCTTAATGGAAGGCCAGTCGCAAACACCATCCCCGCCGCAGCTCGCCTGGAACAAAGACCTCCAGGCCTCCCTGTCTGCGGAGGACTGGCACACTATCTATGAATTTGCTCATAAGGGCTCCGCGAATGTGGCTGTCCAAGAGAATGGCTACAAAGTGCTTACCAAGTGGTACAGAACCCCATCGCGCCTCCATAAATTCTCTCCTAATATCCCCGACACCTGCTGGAGATGTGGTGCGGGAGTGGGGACTATGCTTCATGTGTGGTGGGAGTGTGGCGCCCTTCAACCTTTTTGGAGGGAGGTCCACGACCTCATCTCACATGTCACTACCTATACCCTGGATTACACTCCTTCTCAATTCCTTTTGCATCACTCATCGATCCCCAAAAAAGACTATTTCAAGTCCCTGGCCATGCACATGGTCAATGCTGCCAGGGTTTGCGTTCCCAGACATTGGCGCTCTACTGATGTTCCGACAATCAGAGAATGGCTGGCCCGGATCTCTTTAATAAAAGAAATGGAGGAGCTGATTCACATTTCCCAAGACAGAGTGCAGAAGTTCTCCTTTACTTGGGCTTGCTGGAACCACTTTATTACCACTGACCGCTACCGCCAATATGTTTCTTGAATCAACGGATATGATGGAGTTCCCTCCTCCCATCAGTATAGTGGGGGGGGGCAGGCATGGACCCATTCCCCTACTCTCTCTTTCCCTGTCCACTCCCTTTTGTGCTCTTGCTTCGGATTTCTTTGCCCCCTTCCATTTCTCTTCTCCCCTCTTCCTTCCCCGCTCCTTCCTTTCTGTCCTTTCTTCTTCTTCACAAAGACACTTGTCCCCAGTTCTTCCACGATATGACACACTTTAAATGATTACCGAGATTGAGGCCTTGCACCGCCCCCCCCCTCTTGCATTTTGTGGGGGGGAGGGGAAAATAGGAAGTTAAGATCCTCCGCCCTCTTCCGCTGGTTTACCCTGCTGCACCTCATGCTTGGTCTAAAACATGTTGATTGATGCCTTTCTGTAGTGTTTTGTACTATGCTGTCTTCATGTTCTTCTGTTTTGTGACAATTACCTTGTCATGTATCTCATGCTATATTTTGTATAAATAAAAATCTTTTATGGGGGAAAAAAAAAAAAAAAGAGGAGACTGTGTGAATCAGGGCCTTCATGGTAGAATATCTGCTAGGAAACCACTGCTAAAGAAAGGCAACAAGCAGAAGAGACTTGTTTGGGCTAAAAAACACAAGGAATGGACATTAGACCAGTGGAAATCTGTGCTTTGGTCTGATGAGTCCAAATTTGAGTTCTTTGGTTCCAACCATCGTGTCTTTGTGCGACGCAGAAAAGGTGAACGGATGGACTCTACATGCCTGGTTCCCACCGTGAAGCATGGAGGAGGAGGTGTGATGGTGTGAGGGGGCTTTGCTGGTGACACTGTTGGGGATTTATTCAAAATTGAAGGCATACTGAAACAGCATGGCTACCACAGCATCTTGCAGGGGCATGCTATTCCATCCGGTCTGCATTTAGTTGGACCATCATTTATTTTTCAACAGGACAATGACCCCAAACACACCTCCAGGTTGTGTAAGGGCTATTTGACCAAGAAGGAAAGTAATGGGGTGCTGCGCCAGATGACCTGGCCTCCACAGTCACCGGACCTGAACCCAATCGAGATGGTTTGGGGTGAGCTGGACCGCAGAATGAAGGCAAAAGGGCCAACAAGGCTGTTGGAAGACCATTTCAGGTGACTACCTCTCGAAGCTCATCAAGAGAATGCCAAGAGTGTGCAAAGCAGTAATCAAAGTAAAAGGTGGCTACTTTGAAGAACCTAGAATATGACATATTTTCGGTTTCACACTTTTTTGTTATGTATATAATTCCACATGTGTTAATTCATAGTTTTGATGCCTTCAGTGTGAATCTAGAATTTTCATAGTCATGAAAATAAAGAAAAAAAAAAACTCTTTGAATGAGTTGTGTCCAAGTTTTGGTCTGAACTGTACATACATACTGTATATACATACACACACACACACACACACAAACTCTGAAGGACTAAATGCTTTAATTTTTACCCTCTCATGGAGATCTTATAAAATGTCTATTCAGGGAAACTTTGGGGGCAGGGGCTCTAGAAATATGGCTACTGTAAAGGATTCCATCTACTGGACCGTAGCCCTTCTGGGATGGGTTCTCTTGCCCCCCAGGTTGTACAAAATTGGGCCATGGTCACCCTGCGCATGCCACAATGTTGCCTGCCGCATGGCTTACCCGAATGCTTGGGGGGGCGGGGCTTGGAGTACAGAGGAGACCAAACGGTACCTATTCTTGGGAGGTGTAGAAAAAGATTTCACCTAGCAATGTACCTGTGCCTGCCCTAAACTTACACGCAGGATGGGAAGACCCCTGGAGTGAGCACTTTAGGGGGGCCTACCTGGCTGGCTTTGCCTGTGGTGAGACTGTGAATCTCTATATATTATCAGACCGTGATAGGGACCATCATTTGTTGCACTGAAATGTGCCCAGGTCCACCATAGACTTTCAAGGGGACTCCTCCTCAATCACAGCGCTGGAGCCGCAATACCCGAAAGTCACTCCAGGACAACATGTCGGCGGCCGGAGGGGGAGACGTGGACCGGTGCAGGGGCTTGGATCTGAAATAAGTAATACATAATCAGCTAGTATGCTATGCATACTAGCTGACTATGCCTTTGTCTTGCAGGGTTTTTCGTTTTTCCGGTTTGTTTCAGAGGATTTACTTCCTCTTTAAGTTACTACCTGTTTTACCGATTGCCTACCATAGCAGAGATGGGTGGGACAGGTCAGGGGCTCTCTCCCTGGTTTTGTGTAAGCACTCTCCCACATAGGATCGCACTCAATTCCCAGCCGATTCCTGGCGAGTGTCTATGTGACCATTTCTCTAGAGTGAAGATACCTTTTATTTCTGCAGCCTCCTGATTCTTTGAACTATCTACTCTCTTCTACTACTCTCATCTTTTCTTTGCTCTTGTACCTTCGTGTCCTGCCTTTGACTTTTTCCTCCCCTCCCCACCCCTTATTTATAAAAGTTTGTATCATGGATGTACTCCTAGTGATTTCACTTAATGCTAAAGGGCTTAATGTCCCTTAAAAAAGGCAGATGTTCTTACAAGACTTACATCGTCTTAAGGCGGATTTCGATTTAGTCCAGGAAACACACTTTAGAGATGACAAACTGATTTTACTTGGAAACAAGTTATTTCCTATGACCATTTACCTACCCAGAAGCTAAGGCACAGGGAGCATCTATCCTCCTGTTCGGAAGGGTGCCTTGGATGTGCCTTGATACAATTATACATCCCGATGGTCGTTTCCTGTTCCTGAAAGGCACGATTGGTGGCGTCAGGGTGACATTGGCAATATTTTATGTCGGCATATTGAAAAACTGAGTTTGCTGACAGCCAACAAATTCTCGGAGGAAATTTAAATACCCTTAGGATCCCTTCTGAAGATACCTCCACAGGGTCTTCCTCGGTCCCTCCTGGCTCCCGCAAATATATTGCTAAATCCCTCAACAATGCTCAATTAGCAGATTTTGGCCTCTTTTTCACTCCGGGGAACGTTCTACTCTCCACCTTAATCACAAAATTCCTGTAAAGACAAATTTTGTGGTTCCACATACCCAACTAACTGCGGTCCGTGACGCCTCCATAGGTTCTAATACTTAGTCGGACCACACCCCGGTGATCTTGTCCTATGCCCTCAATGATGCCTTCACAACAAAAAGTAGATTGTGGAGGTTGAATGAAATCCTTCTACAAGACCAAGAAGTGCTAACTGATATAACCAAAGAATTGGGCCATTATTTCCAAACTAACAACACCCCGACTACGACACAGGTAGCATTTGGGAGGCCCATAAGGTGGCAATATGTGAAGTGCTCATAAAACACAGATTAAAAAGGTAATGTACAGTACAATTGACCTCCCTCTTGCGAGACTTGAGGCTGTAGAAACCTGACACAAAAATGCCTGTTACAGCCTCTAGAATGGAAACTTAAGACCCTACATAAACAAATCACAGACATGCCATTCTTTAAAGTCAAAGCAACACTTCAGGTCTGTTGTAAATGGTCATACAATTCCAGCATTAAAATGTGGTAGACTATTGACCCAATCCTTACACTCTCAGAAACTAGCATCTGATATACCACATATTGCCTCCTCTACTGGTCATAAAATGACCTTACCTAAACACATTACAGGAGAATTTAGGTCATTCTACGAATCTCTCTATAATTTACACAGACAGCGACTCCTTCCCATTACCACACATCAAATTATATTTCCCCCTCCCAGATGCCCCCACTGCCTGATGATGCAGGGAAACTTCTCAAAGACCCCCATTACATTGTGTGAACTTCAATCAGCCATAAGAGCCACTAAGCCAGGGAAAGCCCCAGGGTCAGATGGCTTCACCATTCAATATTACAAAACCCTACTACACCCTCTCTCTCTCTCTCTCTCTCTCTCTCTAACTATATTGTCAAATTATTTAATGCCATGGGCACAGGAAAGTCTTTTCATGAGCACACCCTCCAAGCCCACATTTCGGTGATCCCTAAAGGAAAAGATCCTACATCCTGCAAGAGTTATATGCTCATATCCCTACTGAATATTGACCTTAAATTATTTACTAAAATTATTGCGACTAGACTACAGCAACACCTACCTCACGTGATTCATTCAAGTAGGTATTGTACCTACCAGAGAAGCCAGAGACAATACCACAAGGTCCTTAACTTGCTACATATAGCCAATACCACCAATACTCCCTGTGTTTTCTTGGGGAAGGAGGCTGAAAAGGCCTTTGACCGGTTTTATTGGCCCTTCATGTTCTCGGTACTATGGCATGCGGGATTTGGACGCACTATGCTTAACTAGGTTTCTTCCATTTATTCTGAACCCACTGCTAGGTTTAGGGCTAATGGAGTCTTGTCTGATCCCTTTGCAATTACTAATGGGAAAATACAGGCCTGTCCTCTGTTGCCTCTCCTATTTGCCATGACCTTGGAGCCCTTCTTGTGTGATGTACACCTAATGTTACTAGGATTGAAGTTGGGAACTCTCAACACAAGGTCTCAGCGTATGCAGATGACAAATCCCCTCATCTCATTGACTAACCTACTATGTGAATTTTAAAAGTACGGTGCATTATCCAACCTAAAAATAAATGTTGCCAAGTCCGAGATGTCACCACCCACCATACTCACCTACCAGCAGGAACGGGTTTACCTGTGTGTGTCCGGCAGGCACCACAGTTTTAAAGGCTGTATTTATACTGCTTAATTCTAAGTGAGTTTTTATCTTTTCTCCAATACATTTTGTAATTTTTTTACACTATGGAAGCAATTATGTTTTTTTGGCATGGCACCTGAAACCTGGGATATACTGAGCGAATCTTGAAGTGTGCTGACTTGGACTGCATATGCTTGGGTTTTGGCAAGACCAGATCGGACTCTTTATTTCAAGTCTCTCCTGATCCTCTGTGGTAGGGGATCATGGAGATTTGGTAAGCAGGCATTTTTCAATTCGGTGGTGGATCTCACAAGGCTTTCCTACAACAAGAGAACTTTAATCTATGGAAGAATACATTAGAGAGACTTTTTTGCATGGGCGTTATTAAATTTATTTCACCAATTTTAGACATTAACCCAGTTGTGTGTTTTATTATATTGCATTTTTTGATCGGATTAATTTTTGCAATTTATGCATTTATGTGGTATATGTGGAATTATTTTTTTTTACTTATTATTTAAATCACAACAGTCATTTATTCACTGTGTTTTTTCATTCTTGGGGAAAAAAAAGAAATTTACCCCTAGGGGCTTTGTGTTGCAGCACGATAGACAATATACAAATTGGTAAAAAAATATAAATTTATTGGAATAAATAGGTTTATCAAAAAAGAGCCCCAAAACAAAAGGGAGCTCAGCATATGAGCTTTGATAAAAAATCAATCCATGAACATATCAAACAAATTGATCACAAAGTGGTGACAATAACAATTCAAATTTAAACAGTACTGTATGCATATGAGCACTAAGTGCGAAAAAGCCCCTACGCGTTTCGACCTTCGTAGTGGCGGCCTTCTTCAGGGAGAAAATATTTTTTACGCAAACATAGGTTCTATGAAGATAAAATACGCAAATCAATAAAAATGCAAACACAAACATAAACATAAAGAGGACCTGCCCACCCCAACATAATGGTAAATGTAGGGGTGCATGGTGTCCTCCCATAGCAATATGAATAAGCAATAATGTACAAAACCAAACTGCCACTCACCAAGGCACATATCGAAAAGCAGACCGGGATCGGACACCGAGCCACACCATCCAGGGCAAGACTGAGTAACAGGGAGGGCGTACAGGTCCCGGGGTCAGATGGAAAAACGACTCCAGGGAGGGAACCAAAGGCAGAACCACTAATGGGCCTACGGGAGGTCATCCTTTTTCTTTTTCCATTTTGTCTTTTCTCCTTTTTTCTTCCCCTTTTGTTCTTTCCTCTCGGATGTACCTTGTTAGACTCTCCCAGATAGATATACGTGCGCACACATGCATGCACGCATGCATGACCATTGCGTGCATGCATGGAGGTGCAAGTGTACCTTTTCTTATATACAGAGTATTTGTGGTGACATCACCACTTGTTCAAACAAATATTATTATTAGTTCTATATACTTTGTTTTCAGGGCCTCCTGTCCCGCCTCGAGGAGGGTGGCATTCGACTTGGCCCGGCTCCGCCAACCCCCGCTCACACTGTGTGCTGGGTCACTCTTCTCCCTGGTGGGTCAGATCTGTTTTCTCCCCCCCTGGCATGTTTGCCTCACCCTGACTGTGGCCGCCCTTCCCTCCTTCCCTTTGCCTTCCCTTTCCTCTCCCCCGCCGTGCCTCCCCCCCTTTTTTCCACACTGTGGTGCAGGCCACGACACATGTGTGACCTCCCGTAGGCCCATTAGTGGTTCTGCCTTTGGTTCCCGCCCTGGAGTCGTTTTTCCATCTGACCCTGGGACCTGTTCGCACTCCCCTCTGTTTGCCCTCCCTGTTACCCAGTCTTGCCCTGGATGGTGTGGCTCGGTGTCCGATCCCGGTCTGCTTTTCGATATGTGCCTTGGTGAGTGGCAGTTTGATCTCGTACATTATTGCTTATTCATATTGCTATGGGAGGACATCATGCGCCCCTACATTTACCATTATGTTGGGGTGGGCAGGTCCTCCTTATGTTTGCGTTTACATTGATTTGCATAATTTCTCTTCATAGAACCTATGTTTGCGTAAAGATATTAGCTCCCTATAGAAGACCACCACTACGAAGGTCGAAACGCGTAGGGGCTTTTTCGCACTTAGTGCTCATATGCATACAGTACTGTTTAAATTTGAATTGTTTGTGTCACCACTTTGTGATCAATTTGTTTGTTTGATATGTTCATGGATTGATTTTTATCAAAGCTCATATGCTGAGCTCCCTTTTGTTTAGGGGCTCTTTTTTGATAAACCTATTTATTCCAATAAATTTATATTTTTTTACCAATTTGTATATTGTCTATATCGTGCTGCAACACAAAGCCCCTAGGGGTAAAGTTCCTTTTTTTTTCAAGTACTATCAGGGGTGTGCAGCATCCTTCATCCTTAGGTTGTAATTCCTTTTCTTTGCTGTGTTTTTTCATCTATTCACATATATATTTTAATGTTTCACGTTTTCATGCACTTCTTTGTGCCACTGTTATGCAGTTAGCGCAACCTTTATTTTTTTCTATATTTTTTTCACGTTTTTGTTTTTTAGCAGGTTTGCAGCTTTCCAATCACTGATTTCACAATCTTTATTTTGATATTTTTCGAATATTTTCTTAGCGCAGTTTCTCCCCCAATTTTTTCATGGCTATATTACAACCCAATCTTTTCCACCTCCAGGAAAGTTTTACTTTAAAATGGACAAAATCTGCTTTAAAATACTTCGGCACGTTAATACCCCCAAAGTTTTTACAAATTTTTGAACTTAATTTTACCCCACTTCTGAAACATTCTGGACTCTCCTCAACACATGGCATACCGGATTGCATTCGCGGTTTGGCTGCCGTCAGAGAACCAAACGTGGAAGAACTAGCAGACCTGTCCTGCACGGACCAACGAGCACAATGCGCATGCGCGCGCAAGTACGTGCATTAGCGCGCACACGAGCAACAACTCTGAATTCAGTATTCTTCACTACGCATGCGCGCGCTCCAGTACGCATGCAATGCGGGTGGGACTCCTGGCGTCAGTGCCTTATTTAAGGCTTGCTGCAGCAGTGACTAACTGCTGCATGATCTTCAGCCCTTGATGTGATCCTAAGTTTCTTGTTCCTGTTTCCCGGTGTTCCTGTTGACGACTCGGCTTGCCTGACCAGACTTCTCCGTGCATGACCCCTGGCTTGTCTCTCGGCTTATCCTTTTGTCCTGTCCTGGTCTGCTTGTTCCAGTAGATGACCTCAGCTTGCCTTCTGACCTGTTCCAGTCACTTTCTGCTTCCTGTGCATGACTACCGGCTTGGCTCCTGACTCCGCTCCAGGGTTTTCCTGCCAGTCTACTTCATCTGGTACTCCCGTGGTACCCCCTGCCTGACTACGTATCCTGGCGTACAGCTGATCTCCAACATCACTCAGCAAGTCGCAGCTGGCAACCCTTGCATCTTTGGGCCAAGCACCCCCTGTGTCACCTCCAGGGGGCGCTCTGCACTTGGTCGTACGGGAAGCCCTCTCAGCACTTCGGCCTCTGGTAAGGTACGCGACAGCTGCTGTAATATACAACAAATGGAGTATTCTCCCTGAATTATTATAGCTCTTCCAGGCTCTACCAATTTATATCCCCTCTAGTTAATTTAAATCAGGGGTCTCCAAACTATGGCCCTCCAGTTGTTTAGGAACTACAATTCCCATCATGCCTAGTCATGTCTGTAAATGTCAGAGTTTTACAATTAATCATGGAACGTGTAGTTCTGCAACAGATGGAGGGCCGTAGTTTGGAGATCCCTGCTTTAAATTGACGCAATCGTTGTCCATAGAATTCCTTTGGGACAGCAAGCGTTTGCGTTTAATCAGGAGACTACTCTCCCTACCCAAACAACATGGAGGACTGGCTTTGCCGAACTTTTGTACATCCACCTGAGACCTTGTAACACTAAAGAGTCACATGACACCAGGGAGGCAAAATGGCTAATTGAGCCCAATTTGGACATTTTCACATATTCACTTTTATTGCCAGCAGTTTAGACATTAATGGCTGCGTTTTGAGTTATTTTGAGGGGACAGAAAATGTACACTGTTATACAAGCTGTACACTCACTACTTTATATGGTAGCAAAGTGTAATTTCTTCAGTGTTGTCACATGAAAAGGTATAATAAAATATTTACAAAAATGTGAGGGGTGTAATCACTTTTGTGAGATACTGTAAATACAACACTATAGTAATCAATAAGTCTATACACAAAGCTGCGTCTACATATGAAAATGTGTGTTGCGTTTAGTTGCTCACAAAAAAAAAAAAACGGACAAAGTTGCAGCTTTACCCGTGTAGATCTGCAGATTTTATGCATGTATGCGCATAAACATGCATTTTACACAGGATCTTGTAGCTCATGCAGAAATACTTTTCTAAACATAGTGGGTGTATTTGCCTCGGTGAATGAGCCTTTATAGTGTCCACCACTAACCTGAAGTCTCTAATACTCCAATGGTGGCCTTGCTCCCATTCATGGTAACAGACAGCTGATCACTAACATCTCTACACACAAAAAAAAATTACCAACACTTGCTTTGAATCTTATGTTAAAGAGGAGTTCCACCCAAAAAAACTACCTTTGCTTAATCCACTCCTCACCCCCATACATGCCACATTTGGCATGTAATTTTTTTGGGGGGGGAGTGGGGGCTTCAGTAGGAGTGGGACTTCCTGTCCCACTTCCTGCTTCCGCCGAGGGGCTGGTTAGGCGATTAAGCCTTAATCGCCTACACCAGCCCCTCCCTGTAGGCGATCACATGGGACACTGACAGGTCCCATGCGATCGCCTCTCCAATCAGCGGCGAGCCGCCCCGCGCGCGCGCGCATGCGCAGTACGGCTTGCGCATGCGCAGTGGGTGCCCGGCCGTGAAGCCAAAGGCTGTCACGGCTGGGTGCCCACAGTCAGGATGGAGACGCCGGCCGAGGAGGGGGGGAGAGGAGCGGAGCCCCGGTCGGCGCGTCGCTGGAACGCAGGAGCAGGTAAGTGAGTGTTTATTAAAAGCCAGCAGCTACACTTTTTGTAGCTGCTGACTTTTAATAAACACAATTTAGGGCTGGAACACCCCTTTAAGCAAACATTTTTTTTTTCATTTTGGATAGAACATGTAATTTTGATTGTATTGCTGTCTGATTGTATTGCTGTTGTTACTATTGGGGACTATTGTTCCTGAGTGTTGAAATCCCACATTGCTATTGAAATCTAACCTACAAGACAGCTTGCAATAGCAGCTATTACACATCACTATTGTTTAAAAACTTAAAAATAAAATAAAAAAAAAGACACAGGTCGCCTTTACTGAAATGCTCATTCTTAATGTTTCATGAGAATATGATAAATGGTTCGCAATTTGCACTGTAACTTCAAGTTTAAACTCCACCTAGGACACTATCTGCACTTCATAATTTTCTCCTCTTGTCTGCATTTTATTCAATGTTTCCGACTTCCTCGCAAAATAAAAAAACTGTTTGTAAAACTGGCCTCCTCCCAAACTGCCCCTTATTTATGCATTAGAGTGGTAGGAACATTAGGTTGTGAGCTCTTTCTGGGGACAAGGACTAATGCTAATAGATCTATACACTGTACTGTGCTACGTTATATGAAAAGCTCATTTGGCTGTACTTCTGTGGATCACAGGAGTGCAGTTAGTTCTGCACTCCTGTGACCCATTTTCAGCAGACAGCGGGCTAAAGCTTGCCGTTGGCTGACATTACGGAGCCGTTCCAGGCTCAGGCAAATTTGTGAAAAAGTTGGGATCCGCCCACATACCTGGACTGGTCACCCAGCTCAGCTTCTCAGCAAGCGGCTAAGAGCCAGAGCCTGCTGCTCCCACCCCCTTCACAGCCCAGTGCTCCAGTAAGCGAGGGGGGGCAGAGCAGACAGTGGTTACCGACAATCACAAGCTCTCTGCTCAGGGAGCCCTGAGAACCGAGCGATCGTCTGTTTGATTAATAGGTTCTCAGCCTTCGTCCGTAACTGGTCTTTTTCGTAAAGATCGTTCGACATTCATGCTGTTAGTGGACCCAACTTTACAGACAATTTCAACCGTGGATCTGGCTAATGTCGATTAATCTGAAGCAAAAACTGTTACCGCTTCAACCAAAGTGTATAAGTGTATGTTATAAATCGAAACGAAATTAATATTCTGTCTTGTAGAATTGATATGTTTTTATTGTTATCGAACAATCACTATGATCATGGAAACAATCATGTAAACAAAACCAAATTTTCCATTAACTGATAGAATAAACTTGACCAACAAATAATCGCTCAGTCTGTAAACGGACAAAGTTCTATATGTGTATGGCCAGCATTTGAGCCAACGGGAGACCGATGCTGTATCCACAGAGCCAAGTATGATTCTGGGGAAAAAAAAAAATACTTCTCTTTTAAAAACAGCAAAAAGGCTCCACTTACCTGGTTGTCATATCTCAGAGACTGCGTTCCAACCAAAAATCTGATGGCATCTGTTTCTGCTGTTTGAGCAGAGAGGGCTCGGGCCTAAATGAAAGAAACGTGTATTAAAACACAAAAACTGACCAACCATGAAAACCAGTTTCAACCACTTGAATACCATGCACTTTTACCTCCTTCCTGCCTAGTCAAATTATCAACTTTCAGTGCTCCCACACTTTAAATGACAATTACACGGTCATGCAACACTATACTCAAACAAAAGTTGTATAATTTTTTGTTCACACAAATAGAGCATTCTTTTGGTGGCATTTAATCACCACTGCGTTTATTTTTTCGTTTCTATTATAAAATTTAGCAAATAACTAATTTATGTTCATAAATGTGGGCTAAAATTTATACCGCTACATATCTTTAGTAAAAATAACCCAAATTAGTGAATATTTTTTTGGTCTGTGTGAAAGTTCTAGAGTCTACAAGCTATGGTGCCAATCAATAAAAATTGATCACAACTGATGTACTGATACCCCAGATGTATTTTTAGACGAAACACGTCTGGACGAGCCCTGCTGATGTCATTGCGTTACCCACAACCTTATATTTTTAAGCGCTTGATCCACTTTCCAAATAGGAATGTTTCCGATTTTATTCACATTTCTATGTTTACACGGATTCACACTATGTGAATATTTTCTTTTTTGGTCATGCTATTTTAAAACGTTTGGGAGGATTTGGTCTGACAAGTTGGCTGCTTCGGAGGACTGCTTCTCTGACAACTCTTGACCAATTGGACGATCTTCCAATTTGATCTGGAGCCCAGATGTGAAGGTCCCCATACATTGGTGTTTACATCATATGCCTTGTTTAAGTCCTCTTACTCCAGTAAGCCTCAGCACTACACGGTGGTGGTTTTATGGTCTTTACTTCAACACTGCCACATGGAATCCCCTTTCTGGCTATATAATCCTTTTTCCACCGTTTATCCAAGGACTGTTATATTCATGGTAGGGTTGTCCCGATACCGATACCAGTATCGGTATCGGGACCGATTCCGAGTATTTGCGGGAGTACTTGTACTCCCGCAAATACCCCCGATACCCAAATAGAATACTTCACTCCCCGCCGCCCCCATATATACAAAGCTAACGTTTTTCAATAGCCGTTTTCCCTATCGCGCGCCCTGTGTAAAGGACACTCCCCCTTGCTAGCGATCGGACGGATCTGTCCAATCCCGAGCAAGAGGGAGTGTCCTTTACACAGAGCGCGCGATAGGGAAAACAGCTATTGAAAAACGAAAGGTGCGTGTAATGTTCGCGGCGGCAGCTTTGTATATACGGCGGCATCATCATCATCAGGTAGGGGGACAACATGGCTGCTGTATGTGGGGGGACATCATGGCTGCTGTATGTGGGGGGACATCATGGCTGCAGTAGGTGGGGGGGACATCATGGCTGCAGTAGGTGGGGGGGGACATCATGGCTGCAGTAGGTGGGGGGGACATCATGGCTGCAGTAGGTGGGGGGGGGACACATGGCTGCAATATGTGGGGGGGGGACACATGGCTGCAGTAGGTGGGGGGGGGACATCATGGCTGCAATATGTGGGGGGGGGGGACATGGCTGCAATATGTGGGGGGGGGGACATGGCTGCAATATGTGGGGGGGGGACATGGCTGCAATATGTGGGGGGGACATGGCTGCAATATGTGGGGGGGACATGGCTGCAATATGTGGGGGGACATGGCTGCCTTTGGGGACACATTTAAAAAAGTATCAGTATTCGGTATCGGCGACTACTTGAAAAAAAGTATCGGTACTTGTACTCGGTCCTAAAAAAGTGGTATCGGGACAACCCTAATTCATGGTTTAAAAAAACCTTTATTTGATTTAGTTTGAGTGTGAATTCCACATCACTTTTTACTGTATTTATTAATTTTGTGGTCATTTCACATTATATGTTAGATTGTATACATATGAATTTGTATCATCATGAATGTTTGAGCGAGCGCTGCACAAAATAAAATTATTCACATATTTCTTGAGGTTTTAACATGTCAGGACAGTACAAATACCCCCAGATGACCCATTTTTGGAAACTAGACAGTCCAAGGTATTTAGTAAGAGGCATGGTGAGTTTTTTGAAGTTGTAATTTTTTCCCACAATTCTTTGGAAAATTAAGAAATTATTAATTTATTTTACACAAAATTGTCATAAGTTATTTCTCACACACGGCATAGGCATACTTGCAATGCCACCCCAAAACACATTCTGCAACTCCTGAGTATGGCGATACCACATTTGTGCGACATTTACACAGCCTGGAAACATACAGAGGCCAAAAGTGCAGGGAGATGTTCTAGGAGCATAAATTACACATCTAATTTCCTGACGACCCATCATACATTTGAAGGCCATGGAGCACCAGGACAATGGAAAAAAAAACACACACACAAAATGACCACATTTTGGAAAAAAAATACCCCAGCGTATATTCTATAAGACATTGTGAGTCTTTTGAATGTGCCATTTTATTCCACAAGTTTTTGGAAAATTAAAAAAAACTTTATTACACAAAGTTGTCCATTTATATAACATTTCTAACAGCATATACATAGCACCCCAAAATACATTTTCCTACGCCGGAATGTTCCTGCCAGCGTCATATTTCTATATGACAGTAGGGAACTAGTTAAGTTAAATTATATTGCTTATATTGGATACATATGCAAGCTTACTATACAAGAATAATGATGTGTGAAGAGAAGTAGCCAATCAGACAAGTTTCAAGTCGGGAGCAATAAATCTAATCAGTTTTAGTTATAATGCTTTGCAATATTTAAAAGTGGTTCTAAAAAAGGTAGACGGTTTATCTTTAAGCATTCTATGCATAAGGATAAAAAGCCTTCTGTGTTCAGCAGCCCCCCAATACTTACGCGAGCCCCATCTCTGTCTAGCGACATCCACGACTGTCCGGGGCTCTCCCTACAATTGCCTGGGACACAGAAACGGCGCCATTGGCTCCCGCTGCTGTCAATTGAAGTCAGTTAGTCAATGAGGTGAGAGAGGGAACGGGCTGAACAGCGGCTCTGTGTCTAAATTGACACGGAACTGCCATTGACCCAGGTGCCCCCAGAGCAAGCCGCTTGCTGCAGGGGCACTGAACAGGAGGGAGAGACCAGGAATGCCGGCAAGGGACCGGAGAGGAGGAGGCTCTGAGCTGCCTTGAGCATAGAGCAGGCAAGTACAACATGTTTGTCATTTTTTTATAGAGGAAAAAAAAATCAAAATACTTTATTAACCACTTCCATACCGGGCCTATTTTGGCACTTCTCTCCTACATGCAAAAATCATAATTTTTTAGTTAGAAAATTACTCAGAACCCCCAAACACTATGTATTTTTTAGCAGACACCCTAGGGAATAAAATGCCGGTCATTGCAACTTTTTATCTCGCACAGTATTTGCACAATCATTTTTCAAACCCCTTTTTTTGGGGGAAAAAACGGTTTCATGAATTAAAAAATAACAAAAAACAGTAAAGTTAACCCAATTTTTTTGTATAATGTGAAAGAATAAAGTTACGCCGAGTAACTAGATACCTAACATTTCACGCTTTAAAATTGCGCACACTCATGGAATGGCGCCAAACTTCAGTACTTAAAAATATCCATAGGTGTCACTTTTTTTTTTTTTTACAAGTTACAAATTTAGAGTTACAGAGGAGGTCTAGTGCTAGAATTGTTGCTGGTGCTCTAACGCACGCGGCGATACCTCACATGTGTGGTTTGAACGGCGTTTACATATGTGGTTGGGACTTGCGTGTGTGTTCGCTTCTGAGCGCGAGCTACCGAGGATAGGGGAGTTTAAAAATTAGTTTTTATTATTTTATTTTTGATTTTACTCAATTTAATTTTTACACTTTTTTTACATTTTTTTTTTTTGATCACTTGTATTCCTATTACAAGGAATGTAAGTATCCCTTGTAATAGGAATAGTGTGTGACAGGTACTCTTTATGGAGAGATGCGGAGTCAATAAGACTCCACATCTCTCCTCCAGGCTGGAAAGCATTAGATCGTGAAAAAAATTAAAATCACAGATCTAATGCTTTCAGCCACGATCGCGGCTGTGTTTACATTCCAGTAACCGGGTGTGACGTCATAACATCGCGCCCGGGCCTCAGACGATCATAGAGATGACTGGTGACCATCTGGTCACCAGTCTACTCTATGCTATCCATCCGACGCCGGCAGATCGTTTCTTCGGGTCTCCAATGGCAAGGGAGATCCCAGAGAAGCACCGGATGGTGGCGGGAGGGGGGACTTCCCTCCTGCCGCCTATAAGAACGATCATGCCGCGGAACCGATCGTTCTTATGGTGTACAGATTCGCCGGCAGAAGATATGGATATCTGAATGATGCCTGTAGCTGCAGGCATCTTTCAGATATCCCCACTGAAAGTCCAGGACGTCATATGACATCCATGGGCGGGAAGTGGTTAAGTAACTCTACTTTTGTTGAGGAAAAAAAATCCACTTGGGGTGATCAATGTACATTTCAGGGATTTTAACAAACATTGTAGCAGATTCCCACCTTTTATTGCTCAGGCAAAATACCTTTTTTCACAATTAACTCAGCAGACTCTGAATGGCAATCTGAATCTAAATGGGAGGGACTGGTTCACTCTCCGTGTTCTAATGAAAAAAGCTCCAGGCTCTGCATCCGTTTTAAAAATATTTATACACATTGTATGGCCAGGCAGTTTTACACTGATGGGAAGACTCAGTTAACAACCCCAGCACTCAATAGACATGTGCACACTGAAATATTTTGTTACAAATTTAATTTTAGTCGAAAAATAAATGTATTGTGTTACTCCTGAAATTCGTTATTATTTAGTTTTTCGGTTAAAAAATGCATTTGTCCGAAAATCCAAATTAAGGTTGAATCTGTCATTGAAGGCTTATGGTGTCTTTCGAATGTTCTAAGAAGATGACGGAATTCGGAATTAAAAAAAAAAAGAAGTTTTGGACCGAGCAACGGAACTGTACAACGCCGCAATCCGGTCGAATGTTCCGCCTACAAGCTATAGAAGAATTCTAATGTTGTATGACTAAATAATAATTATTTCTGAATTATTATTTCAAGTCAACCAACATTAGAATTCTTCTATAGCCTATGGGCGGAGCATTTCACCATAAATTTTCGCTCGCTACGATTGTATGTTTCTAGCCACTTCGTCGAATCTTCAGGTCTCTATAATGTAGAATCGTTTCTCTCTGTCGAATCATCTTCAGATCTCTAAATGTCAAATCTTTTCTCTTTATGTAGAATAATATTGGACTAATAGAGTTAAGGTTAGGCACATTCGACCGCAACGAAAACGAAAATAAAGCATTTGTTTATGTCGTATATTTCAGTTTTTGTTTTCTGAGCTTTTGTTAAAACGATAACGAAAATACCTGAAATTCGGACGAAAAACGAATGCACATGTCTAGCACTCAACAGCCCTGTGGTAATTTATTGAGAACTACAAACCGACATCAATAAAGAATGTCGGTACTTGTAGTTCAGAACTCTGTGGAGTAATGACACAGCTGTGTAGGCAGAGTCATACACTTTCCGAAGGGTGGCAACTTCTCCCCATACTGCTGTCCCAGGGAGAGAGGGGTGATCGACGAGCAGCTGCAGCAGTGGGAACATCCTTTGAATTGTTTGACAATTTTTAGACGCAGTTTTTCACAGATTGGTGAACCATCCTTACTTCTGAGACTCTCTAAGATGCTCTTTTTATACCCAATCATGCTATTGACCAGTTGCACTTGCCAATAATTTTAATTAGTGCAATATGTTACTCCAGATCTTTGTTACAACCACCTACCTACTTTGCGTGTTGCTACCATCCATTTCAAATTACCTATTTACTTCTTAAAAAAAATAAAAAAATTCTCAGTTTAAACATTTGATATGTATTCAGTTTTTTATTGAGATTTGCAAATCATTGCATTCTGCTTGTATGTAGATTTTACAGTGTTCCAATGGTTTTTGGAATTGGGGTTGTGCGTTCTTCTTTGATGATAATTTTATGTTAGGAGTGGGACTTTCTGTCCCACTTCCTGCTTCCGCCGAGGGGCTGGTAAGGCGATTAGGCCTAATCGCCTTACTGCAGCCCCTCCCTTTGGCGATCGTCTAGGACACTGACAGGTCCTTGACGATGGCCTGTCCAATCAGCGGCGAGCTGCGCACGCATGCGCAGTGCGGCTCGCGCATGCGCAGTGGGTGCCCGGCCGTGAAGCCTAAGGCTGTCACGGCTGGGTGCCCACAGTCGCAATGAGGATGCCGGCCGGGGAGGGGGGAGAGGAGCGGAGCCCCGGTCGGCGCGTCGCTGGAACGTGGAGAAAGTAAGTGTCTGTTTATTAAAAGCCAGCAGCTACACTTTTTGTAGCTGCTGACTTTTAATAAACATTACATTTGGGTGGAACACCCCTTTAATGCAACCCAGACATTTTTCACTTTAGTCATTCTGATATATCTGCAGAAATCCAGGGGATCCAATCACATCTGACCTTTCATAACTATGAACACACCGTACTGCTAGAAGCTGATCTTTGATTGCTCGGTGCACAAGTAAACACAATCATTCCTACTGAGTATTCCCCATACACAGCATTTTCAGAAAATATAATGCAATGGGAAATTCTTAATTGCCTGCAGTTGGAAAGGTTCTGTTAAAACTGATTAACCCCATTTTAATTGCCATTTCATGTAAATATATACAATTTGGCACCAACACAGAAGAAAGAAATGCTACATTACTGAACGTTATTTGTAAAATTATATAATTTTCTTTAAAGAAAAAAAGTAAATCATGAAATGCAGTATTTTCTATGTTCCCTGGAGAATTGCTTCCAATTTAAATGTTTTCCTTTGTGGTGTACATTTTTGTTTTAATTAAATACAATCACCAGCCCCCAACACCTCCTTCCTATTTTGCATGTATTGTCAACATAACATGTATCTCTGCCAGAGCTGTGTACTGTATATCATTTAAAGGAAACAAGTAATGTTTTTGCATTAAACATGGCAGTGCTTGGTGTCCCCCTTTTAGCTAAGCTCATGTTGTATTTTGCAGTGCCTTTGCAATTGGTGCCCTTTCTGGTGAATCGAAAAAAGCAGTGCAATTTAACAATCTGAAAAAAGTTTTGGAAGGAGCATGCGCCAGCCTCCAAAGCAGCAGAGCCTCGGTCCGATCCTTAGCCCATAGACCGAGTAAGCCCAGAAGACATCCAGGATGGCAGGAGGATCAGCAAGACGGGAGATATCCAAACATTTAGATCCTGGACCTGCGGCCGGGGACTATTCCATGATGGCGCCCGCTACAATCCCATAAGGTAGAGAGCAGACGACGGTGGACAGATCAGGACGCCTTGGTTGCCAGCACAAATGTACATACCAGCCACGCAGTAAGTACACACTTTCCCTCTGCGCCGTCACCAGCCTCCACTAAATCATTAAGTCGAGAGGATGGGCTGCTTCTCAATCCCATGGACCATGTCCACCAACCCTGAGGAGGAGAGAGATCCCATTACAAATCTCCCTTCTACACCCAACGATTTCTCCTCCATTATGTCAACTTTCTCTAAAATGCTCACTAGGGGCCTAGCCCAAACTGCACCGTCCAGGCCGATCTACATCGCTTAAGAGTCAGGATAGAGGCTATTAACCACTTAAGTAGAAAATATATATATACACAATAGTACATATAACACCGCGCTACCCAAATAAAGAAAGCTGCCAAACACTACAGAATAGGACTAATTCTGCACAAAAACAAGTGATATAAACAAAAAAAGTGTAGCGCTAAAATTATGTAAAAATATATCATACAGTGAAGTATCATATAAATGGTGAAGAGTGACAAATTAAATTATACTTTTAAATGTGACATTGAAAACCAAAATTAATTCATTGAAAAAAGTGTCCAATATAAGTGTCCAAATAAAGTGACAACAATGGAAAATAGTGTTGATAGTCGATCCACCACCAAGAATTATTGGGAAGGCTTACCAGAGAGTATAGACTCAGCTAAGCGTACGCTTAATGAGTCAATAAGGCATGTGTTGTGATGACAGCCAGGCAGTAGATCTCCCAATGGTGAGATGTGGACAAAATATCAGAGCAGAACGACTTTTCATATGATGAGTGGGAGCCAGGAGATAATATGTAGTGCCAGGATCAGCATACATGGGACGTAGGCTCTTTTATTAGAATCCAAGGAGCTCAGTATGTAGCAGCCAGGGGAGGGAAAATAAATGTGGACATAGTGTGATACCGTTTTAAAATCTTTACTAAAAATTTCAAAGCACAGAAGGTTACACTCACATTTAAGAAGACAAGTCAAGGCATCATACAATTAAGCAGTAGAGTCAGCTGGAAACCCGACGCGTTTCGATCCAAAGATCATCATCTGGGGTGCTGACTTACTGCTATGACTAACCACAATATATACCTGTGCCCCCTTACCACGATCGCGGCTCCAGCTTCAATCAATTGGTTGTTGATTGCCAGGTGAATAGGAGCATTGTCGGCGTGCGCTCCAAGCCTCGCCTCAAAGGACCAGGCTGGAACGCAGCGTCGACTACGCGGACATTCCACTACGTGTCATAGGTAAGCGCATCAAGCTAGTAACAGGAAGTGCGTCTAACTGTATAACACTCGACGCTATGCGCTTCAAGCCTCACACCGGAAAGGGAGGCTGGAGCGCAACGTCATACGTGAGAACACAGAGAGATCACGTGATACTGCCTAAGATACTAGGGCCAGGAGACTGTCACCACAGAACGTGACAGCAAACTACTCGCTGCACCTGCAAGCAGACAAAAACGGGGCATATGGAGACTATAGAGGGAAAAATTCCAACTATATGTTATCCATGTCGGGGGAATTTGTGGTATATAAAATGAAATAAAACACGTGCAGGAAAAAGAGAATAACCTGTTAGTGTAAACATATGAATCTTGTACAGAGCCTCATAATGTTAACAAATGGCATAAATGAATAATGCATACTTAACAATAGTGCCAACATAGGATTCAAATAAATTGAGACACTAAAAATTAAAATTAAAAAGTTGGCTAAAAATTGTAAATTAATACATATTAAAATATCATGTCTTAAAGTTACAAAGGCACAAAAATATCAGGATTTGTTAATGAAGGCATTTATGTCCCACTCGACATTGAGGCCATGTGGGACATACGTGCGCAGTTCATATATCCAGTAAACCTCAAGTTGGGAAACACCCCTCAGTTTAGCTCCTCCCCTCCAAGGTGGTACGTATTTGTCAATTATCAAAAATTGAGTGCCCGTGGGATTGCGCAGATGACATTCTCTATAGTGTCGTGGGACAGTATGTTTGGTGCTCCCACCAGAAATTTTGGCAACATGTTCACCTACCCGTACGGAAAAGGCCCGTATAGTACGACCAACGTACTGTTTTCCGCACGGGCAGGTGATAAGGTACACCACATGAGTGGTGGCACAAGTGCAAAATGACTTGATGGGGTAGCTGCGACCTGTAATAGTGGACCTGAATTCTAGTGATTTCGATCTCCCATTAGTGTTTACTAAGCAGACACTACATTTTTTACATGGATAATACCCCTTCATATCCTGAAAGAACACTGGGCGACAGGGTGGATCAACAATATTGGGGGCAATTCGGTTTCTAAGAGTAGGAGCTCCTCTGAAAATAATTTTAGCTCTCTCTGGTAAATTGGGCCCCAACACTTTATCACTCCTAAGTACCCCCCAGTGCTTGTCGATAATGGACTTGATGTCTCTATGCTGGTTGGAATATGAGGTAATCATAGAGAACTTGAAAGAATCATCAGGTTCCCGTGGGGTTTTATCTGTCAGGAGTGTACTTCGTTCTATTAGTGCCACTTTCTGTAGCTCTAGATCTACTGCTGTAGTGTTGTACCCTTTCTCAACAAACCTACTTTTAAGCATAGATGCCTGTAGAAAATAGGTGTCATCGTCTGTACAATTCCTCCGTAGACGAAGAAACTGGCTACGTGGAACCAGGTACTTCAGGTAGCTCTGACTCTACATCTATGGATCATACCGTTGAGAGCCACTCTGAAAACAACATAAGTGGCCCACATCAGGTGTACCCTAGACCCCCACCCCCCCCAGGGGCCCCCCACCAAGGGTGAGACACCCTAGTTTCGACTCTCCAGTCAGGAACACTTCTAGCCGTCATAATAAAAAAGGCGGTAGGAATCGGTCTAAGGGTAATACATCAGACTATAGGACACCCATCCATTACAATCAGGGCCACCGTGACTATGAAGGGTCACCAAGGAGGACTGGTGGTTATGTGGCCCCATATGGCCCTGGTCCATATCCATATCAATATCCCCCTGGTTACACCCAGAATAGATTTCTACCCTTACAAGAGGTCCAGGGTGGCCCTATGGGGTACCAACAACCCCATTCTAGTTATGATCACCATGGCTCAGATGGTCAGCCCAATAAGGATTTTCAGTGGGGCGTGAGAGGCCAAAAAGGCCTTCAGATTTAAAAGAGGCAACAGGGAGGCAGGAGACATCAGAGGAAAAAAGAGAAAAATGTAGTGGGGTCTGGACTGTTTAATCTTAGCGGGAAAGACCTTACTACTGACGAACTCGCTGTTTTGGACAAGGGTCTCAAATTTGCCCCTCCCAACAAGCTTAGCAAGTTTGATACCTTCATAGATGTCCATAAATTTGTTCGAAAAATTCATATACAGAGACATTTTATTACCAACACATCACCCTTCATGGAACGAGCAGCAACGTCAGGGACTGTTCATTCTAGTCTCTCTAATCCGTCGCTATTCAATCCCCCAGCTCCAGTGGGGTCTTCGGTCAATATATTCAAGGACCTAGTTCTTAAGGACCTTGAGTCTTTGGCTGTTAAGAAGTTTTATAATCATCCCCTACCCAAGGAAGGTTTCCAATCTCTATGTAACCGTAAAGACCTTGTCGTGCGTCCTGCCGACAAGGGGGGTGGCATAGTCATTATGGACAAAATTAATTACAACAATGAAATGAATCGCATCCTTGGTGATTCTGATACGTACCTTTTATTACCTAACAACCCTACCAATAAATTTAAAAATGAATTGGTTAATATAGTGTCAAAAGGATTCAGTTCATTCATCTTGAACAAGAAAGAAAGGGCATATTTGGTGCCTGTAGCCCCCAGAATTCCTACATTATACCACTTACCAAAGATCCATAAAGACCTGGTGAATCCACCTGGTAGGCCTATTGTAAGTGGCATTGATTCGATAACATCACGCATAGGACGCTACATTGATTCTTATTTGCAACCCTTAGTGAAAGCAACACCATCCTATTTAAAAGATACTACTTCAACTATTAAGCTGTTAGAAGGGATTGAGATTAAGGGTGACTACCTTCTTGCTACCGCTGATGTAGCATCCTTATATACTTGCATCCCCCACCAACTTGGAATAGAAGCTGTTAAACTTTTTCTCGATCGCGAACATACCATCGTAGAGGCGCAGAAGCAATTTATTATTGAGCTACTAGAATTTGCAACCACCCACAACTATTTCTGGTTCGATCAGAAATACTATCTACAGACACGTGGGGTGGCAATGGGGGCCAAGTTTGCCCCCAGTCTTGCCAATCTTTTCATGGCCAAATGGGAGGAGGACGTCGTCTATCATGATCAACATCCGTCCCTCGTCCTATGGGCGAGGTACATTGATGATGTCCTCCTCCTATGGGATGGTTCGCGACAGAGCCTAGAGGAATACTTCTCATTTCTTAACACCAATGAACGTGGTATTTCATTTACTTTCGATTCCAGTCCCGTGAAGATCACTTTCCTAGATTTGGAAATTGAACTGGAATCTAGAAGTTTTAAATTTCGGACCCACTTCAAGGCAACTGATCGGAACAGTTTCATTCCAACTAATAGTTGCCACCATAAAAGTTGGCTCAATTCCGTTCCACGTAGCCAGTTTCTTCGTCTACGGAGGAATTGTACAGACGATGACACCTATTTTCTACAGGCATCTATGCTTAAAAGTAGGTTTGTTGAGAAAGGGTACAACACTACAGCAGTAGATCTAGAGCTACAGAAAGTGGCACTAATAGAGCGAAGTACACTCCTGACAGATAAAACCCCACGGGAACCTGATGATTCTTTCAAGTTCTCTATGATTACCTCATATTCCAACCAGCATAGAGACATCAAGTCCATTATCGACAAGCACTGGGGGGTACTTAGGAGTGATAAAGTGTTGGGGCCCAATTTACCAGAGAGAGCTAAAATTATTTTCAGAGGAGCTCCTACTCTTAGAAACCGAATTGCCCCCAATATTGTTGATCCACCCTGTCGCCCAGTGTTCTTTCAGGATATGAAGGGGTATTATCCATGTAAAAAAAATGTAGTGTCTGCTTAGTAAACACTAATGGGAGATCGAAATCACTAGAATTCAGGTCCACTATTACAGGTCGCAGCTACCCCATCAAGTCATTTTGCACTTGTGCCACCACTCATGTGGTGTACCTTATCACCTGCCCGTGCGGAAAACAGTACGTTGGTCGTACTATACGGGCCTTTTCCGTACGGGTAGGTGAACATGTTGCCAAAATTTCTGGTGGGAGCACCACACATACTGTCCCACGACACTATAGAGAATGTCATCTGCGCAATCCCACGGGCACTCAATTTTTGATAATTGACAAATACGTACCACCTTGGAGGGGAGGAGCTAAACTGAGGGGTGTTTCCCAACTTGAGGTTTACTGGATATATGAACTGCGCACGTATGTCCCACATGGCCTCAATGTCGAGTGGGACATAAATGCCTTCATTAACAAATCCTGATATTTTTGTGCCTTTGTAACTTTAAGACATGATATTTTAATATGTATTAATTTACAATTTTTAGCCAACTTTTTAATTTTAATTTTAATTTTTAGTGTCTCAATTTATTTGAATCCTATGTTGGCACTATTGTTAAGTATGCATTATTCATTTATGCCATTTGTTAACATTATGAGGCTCTGTACAAGATTCATATGTTTACACTAACAGGTTATTCTCTTTTTCCTGCACGTGTTTTATTTCATTTTATATACCACAAATTCCCCCGACATGGATAACATAGTTGGAATTTTTCCCTCTATAGTCTCCATATGCCCCGTTTTTGTCTGCTTGCAGGTGCAGCGAGTAGTTTGCTGTCAACAGGGCCGTCTCTACCATAGGGCAAACAGGGGCAGCTGCCCAGGGCCCTGTCACTGTTGGGGGCCCAAAGCAACACCCTTTGAAAAAAAAAAATTTTTTTTTTTTTTTTTTTTTAGGGGTCCGGAGGTCCCCAGGGCCCAAGATGGCAACCCCCTTTTTTTATTTATTTTTAAATACAAAAATATATTTATTTTATATATTTTTATTTTTTATTAAAGGGCCAATTTTTTTTAATATATTTTTATTTTTTATTAAAGGGCCAATTTTTTTTAGGGGTCCCCAGGGACCCGGAGGCCCCCAGGGCCCCAGATGAAAACCCCCTTTTTTATTTATTTTTAAATAAAAAAATATATTTATTTTATATATTTTTATTTTATTTTTTATTAAAGGGCCAATTTTTTTTAATATATGTTTATTTTTTATTAAAGGGCACATTTTTTTTAGGGGTCCCCAGGGACCCAGAGGCCCCCAGGGCCACAGATGACAACCCCCTTTTTTTATTTATTTTTAAATAAAAAAAATATATTTATTTTATATATTTTTTATTTTATTTTTTATTAAAGGGACAATTTTTTTCAGAGGTCTGGAGGTCCCCAGGGGCCCGTAGTTCCCAGGGCCCCAGATGACAACCCCCCTTTTTTTATAAAAAAAAACTTGTTTTATAAAAAAAAACTAATAATGTTATTATTATTTTAAAGGACCCAGAGTTCCCCAGGGCCCTGGATGGCAACCCCCCTTTTTTTATAATTTTTTTTTTATATAGGGTTTTTTTTTTTTTTCTTTTTATTTAATATATATATTAAAGGGCTCAGAGGTCCCCTGGATGGTGGGTAAATCCCCACTTTTTTTTTATAAATGTTTATTTTTAATATATTTTTTTATTTTATTTTTTATTAAAGGGTCCAGAGGTCCCAGATGGCAACCACCCTTGTTTTGTAATTTATTTTTATAAAAAAAAAAATATTAAAGGGCCCAGAGGTCCCCAGATGGCAATTTTTTAAAAAAAAATAATATATTTTTTATTTCTTTTTTTCTTTTTATTAAAGGGCCCAGAGGTCCCCAGGGCCACGGATGGCTACACCCCTTTTTTATATATATTTTTCTTTATTAAATGTTTTTTTTGTAAAGGGCCTCCCGCTTCTAAATTTGCGGCAGCCCCGCCCCCCCCGCTTCTCAATTTAAGGGGGCAGCACCCCCCCGTTCTCTGCTCCAGGGGGCCCATGCCTGAAGCTGTGTAAGGGGCCCCATGATTCCTGATGGTGGCCCTGCCGCCCGTTAAGCCTCTGTGCTGCCCACAAATCAGGCTGAAAATCATCAGCGGCACGCAGCCAGGTGACAGGACTACTTCCCTTCCCAGTGTTTTAAAATGTACAGCACCCCTGGCTTCCCTTTAGACGTGCACTTCTCTCTTCCTGCCACTGGGTGCTGCTTGTATATAAAAGTGAATTAGAATGTGATTTTATAACATCCCAGATTGCTCTTCCCGAGGCTGACTTCTTCATGTCCTGCTCCTCAAGGTATGTCACTGTTTGCTATATTGTAAATACAAGTTTTCTGTAGAGTGTGCCCAAAGTCTTTATAATATTTGATGATTCACTGCAGGTCTGGTCAGTGTTTTAAAAAGTTTCTGTATTTTACACATGGCATGGCATGGGGTCACAGCACCGTCTGTCCATTCTGCTTTAGCACCATGGGACCCCATGCCATGCCATGTGTAAAATAGAGGAACTCTTTAAGTCACAGAGCAGCCCTGCAGTCCAGGCTGAGTGAGGCCTCAGAGCACATGGCATTACTGTCTGTATTTAACTGCTTGATGGGCTTATTTTGGGCCTGACTGGTTCACATGTATGTGTTTTGGCGGCCCACATTTGAATGGGCCGCCATGCCTGCATTTCCTGCAAAGAAAAGCGCATGCCTCATGTAATAGGCTGCACACACGGCACAGGCCTATGCAATCAATCAAGCACTGAAATACAGCACTGTCTGTCCATTCTGCTGTCTGCTGTGACTTATCTGCAGTTCCCGCACTGTCAAACTTGCTGCATTTTTAGACGTTTAGGTCACGCTTTTAAAAACACAGTGCGTTTGTGTGTGCAAGAACTGCAGGTAAGTAGCATGGTGCAAAAGTAGAATGGATTTCAAGGTAGCTGATTTTTAAAATGCTGAATGAACCTTTTTTCTGCAGGAAACAAAGGCATGGCAGCCAATTCAAATCAATGGGCTGCTGTGCCGGCACAAATGAGGGCCGCCAAAACACATACATGTGAACCAGCCAGGCCCAAAATAAGCTGGAGGGGGGGCCCAAAAAAAATGTTTGCCCAGGGCCCAAACCATATTAAAGACGGCCCTGGCTGTCACGTTCTGTGACGACAGTCTCCTGGCTCTAGTATCTTAGGCAGTATCACGTGATCTCTCTGTGTTCTCACGTATGACGTTGCGCTCCAGCCTCCCTTTCCGGTGTGAGGCTTGAAGCGCATAGCGTCGAGTGTTATACAGTTAGACGCACTTCCTGTTACTAGCTTGATGCGCTTACCTATGACACGTAGTGGAATGTCCGCGTAGTCGACGCTGCGTTCCAGCCTGGTCCTTTGAGGCGAGGCTTGGAGCGCACGCCGACAATGCTCCTATTCACCTGGCAATCAACAACCAATTGATTGAAGCTGGAGCCGCGATCGTGGTAAGGGGGCACAGGTATATATTGTGGTTAGTCATAGCAGTAAGTCAGCACCCCAGAGATGATGATCTTTGGATCGAAACGCGTCGGGTTTCCAGCTGACTCTACTGCTTAATTGTATGATGCCTTGACTTGTCTTCTTAAATGTGTGAGTGTAACCTTCTGTGCTTTGAAATTTTTAGTAAAGATTTTAAAACGGTATCACACTATGTCCACATTTATTTTCCCTCCCCTGGCTGCTACATACTGAGCTCCTTGGATTCTAATAAAAGAGCCTACGTCCCATGTATGCTGATCCTGGCACTACATATTATCTCCTGGCTCCCACTCATCATATGAAAAGTCGTTCTGCTCTGATATTTTGTCCACATCTCACCATTGGGAGATCTACTGCCTGGCTGTCATCACAACACATGCCTTATTGACTCATTAAGCGTACGCTTAGCTGAGTCTATACTCTGGTAAGCCTTCCAATAATTCTTGGTGGTGGATCGACTATCAACACTATTTTCCATTGTTGTCACTTTATTTGGAACTTATATTGGACACTTTTTTTCAATGAATTAATTTTGGTTTTCAATGTCACATTTAAAAGTATAATTTAATTTGTCACTCTTCACCATTTATATGATACTTCACTGTATGATATATTTTTACATAATTTTAGCGCTACACTTTTTTTGTTTATATTAACCACTTAAGACCCAGACCTTTAGGCAGCTAAAGGACCCGGCCAGGTTTTGCGATTCGGCACTGTGTAGCTTTAAGAGACAATTGCGCGGTCGTGCGACGTGGCTCCCAAACAAAATTGTTGTCCTTTCTTTCCCACAATTTTTTTTTTCATTTGGTGGTATTTGATCACCTCTGCGGTTTTTATTTTTCGCGCTATAAACAAAAATATTGCGACACTTTTGAAAAAAAAAATATCAATATTTTTTACTTTTTGCTATAATTTATAATATATAATATAATATATAATATATTATATATATATATAATATATATATTATATATATAACAAACTCAGTTTAGCCGATACGTAGTAGTCTTCTACTATCTTTGGTAAAAAAAATAGATATATTATATATATAATATATATATATAAAATATATATATATATATATATATATATATCGCAATAAGCGTTTAATCGTTTGAAGGCACAAATTTATTTTATTTTTTTTTACTACTAAATAGCGGCAATCAGCGATTTTTTTGGGACCATTGTCCTTTTCACAGCAAAAAATGCATTTAAAATGCATTGTTTATCGTGAACATTACATTTGCAGTTTGGGAGTTAACCACAAGGGGGGGCTGAAGGAGTCATGTGTCATGCGCCCCCGCAACCCACAGCTGGGCAAAACAAACAAAAAAAAAAATAATCACATAAGCAATCAAATACCATCAAAAGAAAGCTCTATTTGTGGGAAGAAAAGGACGCAAATTGTGTTTAGAAAACCACGTCGCACGACCGCGCAATTGTCTGTTAAAGCGACGCAGTGCTGAATTGTAAAAACGCCTCTGGGCATTTAGCAGCATATTGATCCGGGGCTTAAGGGATTAATGGGATTTTTTTTTTTACTAAAAATATGAAGCAGAATTAATATTGGCCTAAACCAGTGGTCTCCAAACTGCAGCCCTTTTCTTGATTTTATTTGGCCCTTGGGGCACTATTTCATTCACTGACACTAACAAAGGGGGACAGTTCTTCCAAACACACCAACAATGGGGCCCAATAACACCAATGATGGGGGACCATTCCTTTCAATGACACCAACACGGGCACAAATTCTTCCAATGACACCAAAGATGGGCCAGAATTCCTCCCAATTCTATCAACAATGGGGCCCAATAACACCAGTGATGGGGCATCGTTTACACCAACGGATGCTGGAACTTTTTCTACTCCTGATGGCCTCATCACAGCTGTTCAAATTCGTAATGATCATGCAAACCTTGAATTCGTAATGATCATGCAAACCTTGAATTCACATTCCCCAAAGCCCACCATACTCAGGGAATATTCAAGCAGCAATGGTCTCCTTCACTTGACTTCAATATCCTAACTGGTTACACTTCCGCCTATATTGATGCATACCAGTCTTTAGGACAGCTAAGGAAATGAATCCTTAAAGTGGATGTCACAATGTAGAGTATAAGATTTCCTATCATCTGTGCCCAGTCTTGCCACACAGTTAATCCAGATCTGAGAAATCCTCTTTTATGTTCAGTGAAAATGAACAGCCTTCCAGATAAAACCCTGCCTAGATAAAAAGTCAGTTCTCTCTTCTTGCTTTGAGTGAGAGGTTATTTACATATCTAGCTAGGACATGTTTATCATATGTTATGTTTTGTTTATCATAACATGAGGTGATATAACATCATACACATCCTAGTAATATACAATGAACTTTGGATCACCTCTTGTTATGATAAACATGTCCAAGCTTGATCTGTAAATAACCTGCTACTGAAAGCAATAACAGAGAAACAGACTTTATAAGGGTCCTTTCACACGTGCGGTCCGTTTTTCGTGCGCTCCGTGTGTCCGTCAGCTCAGCGGGGGGGGGGTCTCCGCTGAGCTGTCGGGCGGACAGGGCGGTCCCCGCACAATGTGCAGGGACCGCCCTGTCTCTCCTCCGCTATCCCCTATGGGGAATCGGATGGAAACGGACCGTCTGTCCGTTTGCATCCGATCCGTTTGGCCGGACGGAAGAAAAATAGGACATTCTTCCGTCCGAAAAAACGGATGCGGATCTGGCGGACGTTAGCAGATGCATCATCCGCTAACGGATCCGCTCCCATAGGGAAGCATTGAGGTCCGTTACCGGACGGCCAAAAAACGGATGTGTGAAAGGGCCCTAATTTGGCAAGTTTTTATCTGGAATTCTGTTAATTTGCACTGAACTTTAAAAGAGGATTACTCAGCGCTGGATTAACTCTGTGTGGCAAGACTGGGCACAGATGATAGGAAATCTTATACTCTACATTGTGACATCCACTTTAACACCTATAGTGCTGAAGCTTATTCAATAACTCCTGTGTCCTACCAGCTCTTCACATCTCCTTTCCTCTATTCTTCCTTTTCTTATGATCCTGTTAGTATTATACCTTGCATGATTTGATATGACATACAAAACTACTACGAAGTTGCCTTATACCACCAAACGCATGGTAGTCATACCTTCTTCAATACACAATGTGCAGCACTATCATAAAAGTGTAACACAATATTATGTATCTGTAAGCCTGTAAATGGCATAAGCGACCATTCCTTCAGAGCACATGCGCAGGTGACATCATCTACGCAGTATACGGTAAAGATCTCCTAAACGGTGCACGTTTACAGTACCTATAAGTAAGCCTTATTCTAGGCTTGTCTATAGGTGCAAACATTAGAGGGAAGTTTACAACCTTTTTAATGCTTGTGATATTACTTTTTTCTGAGTGCAGAATTTCTTTCCTTACTTTCTTATTAACTCCTTAAGGACCGCCTCCTGCACATATACGTCGGGAGAATGGCACGGCTGGGCACATCCACGTATATTTACGTCGGTTCCAGTACCCAGCCGTGGGTCACGGGGAGCGCCCGCGGCGCGCTCCCGTGACCCGGTCCGAAGCTCCGGGACCGCGGGACTCGCAGACCCGATCGACGCTGGAGTGCGGCAATCGGTCCCCGGAGCTGAAGAACGGGGAAAGCCGCGTGTAAACACGGTTTCCCCGTGCTTCACTGTGGCCGCAGCATCAATCGCGTCATCCCTGTTATAGGGGGACATGATCGATGATGTCACACCTACAGCCACACCCCCCTACAGTTGTAAACACACACAGGGAACACATAACCCCTACAGCGCCCCCTTGTGGTCATCTCCCAAACTGTAACTGTTATTTTCACAGTAAACAATCCAATTTAAATGCATTTTTTGCTGTGAAAATGACAATTGTCCCAAAAATGTGTCAAAATTGTCCGAAGTGTCCGCCATAATGTCGCAGTCACAAAAAAAAAAAAAAAAAAAAAAAAAAAAAAAAAAAAATCGCTGATCGTTGCCATTATTAGTAAAAATAGGTAGAAGAATACGTATCGGCCTAAAAACTGAGGAAAAAAAATGTTATATATATTTTGGGGGGATATTTATTATAGCAAAAAGTAAAAAATATTGCATTTTTTTCAAAATGGTCGCTCTATTTTTGTTTATAGCGCAAAAAATAAAAACCGCAGAGGTGATCAAATACCACCAAAAGAAAGCTCTATTTGTGGGGAAAAAAGGACGCCAATTTTGTTTGGGAGCCACGTCGCACGACTGCGCAATTGTCAGTTAAAATGACGCAGTGCCGAATCGCAAAAAGGGGCAAGGTCCTTTACCTGCATTTTGATCCGGGTCTTAAGTGGTTAAAACCATATGGTTATATTTAGCATATTTCATCTTATCCAATGTCTGCAATTTATTTTGTTTGTTATGGATAGGTTTATTTTCTATTTCTAATACAAAGCCATTGAAAACTGGCTTCTAAGATCAATCGTAGAGATGTACTATGAGTGTATAAAGAGGAAGTTCATTTCTCAAGCACCACCCTTTGGGCCCCTTCTGCTAATTTCATATTAGTAGAACTTTGGTGAGGGTTGATTTGCGATTTTCAGACCGTACAAAACAAATGCATTTTAAAATACGTTTGGCTTGCAAAGCAGCTTCATTATTTTCCCATTAAAAGGGGTTGTAAAGGTACAATTAATTTTCCCTAAATAGCTTCCTTTACCTCAGTGCAGTCCTCCTTCACTTACCTCATTCTTCCATTTTGCTTTTAAATGTCCTTATTTCTTCTGAGAAATCCTCACTTCCTGTTCTTCTGTCTGTAACTACACACAGTAATGCAACGCTTTCTCTGTGGAGTGGAGTGTCGTGCTCACCCCCTCCCATGGGCTACAGGAGAGCCAGGACGTTCTCTATGTTGCAGATAGAGAAAGGAGCTGTGTGTTAGTGGGCGTCCTGACTCTCCTGTAGTCCAAGGGAGGGGGTGAGAACGACACTCCACACCAGGGAGAAAGCCTCACAGTAATGTGTGGAGTTACAGACAGAAGAACAGAAAAGTGAGTATTTCTCAGAAGAAATAAAGACATTTAAAAACAAAATAGAAGGATGAGGTAAGTGAAGGAGGACTGTACTAAGGTAAAGGAAGCCATTTAGGAAAAAAAAAAAAAATGTATCTTTACAACACCTTTACAAAAGAAGATGAGAATTTTGACATGTCGTCATTTTCTGCGTCACGAATGTCAATTCTAGATTACGAACGGTAGTTTACAAGACCAAACTCTTTGATTCCGCGCAGTCGTGTTTGTACTTTCGACTTTTGTGTGATGGATTTCTGTACCCACCATCCGAAAAACAGACGTGGAGCCGTTGGTAGCCAAAAATGTACTAGCCTGTCATCCAACATTTGTTAGCCGAAAATTGGAAAACAATTGTGGAAAGGAGCGTACCAACAGCCTGTCCAACGACAATCCCCTTCTGGTTTTTGTATCGTGTGTACGAGGCTCTGGAAAACAGGTCATTGCATCAGATACATTTTATCATGACCATCAACCTAATCATAAAAATTATTTAATATTTATGTAGCGCCCCCCTGTCAGTAAGGGACGCTGTTCAAATTTAGTGGAGTGAGAGACTTATTTGCTCTCACCCAGGTTGATTTATACTAAATTAGGCTGCTGTCAGCCCTGAATTATCCTGTGGGTCATTCTGTGCTCCAGGGATGCAGTTCCATCTCTGGGCAGCAGGTGGCGCCAAAGGGATTCAGGCAGAGCCACGTTTCCCCAGCAGCCAATTGGAGGAGTGTTTCTCTCGCGGGGCACGCTGGGGGAGGGTATATCTGTGACAGACATTTGTTCAGGGTTCTTTGCGGGTTCCGGGTGCGGCACCCACCTTCAGGGTGTGCGCACGTCACGGGCCCCACCACTATGGCCTACCTGGCCAGGCCCCGTGCTACGCGGAGTTCCTTACTCTGGGCCCTCATGGCTCAGAGCAACTCAGTTGCCGAGGGGGCCCAGTGACTTACTGGGTCCCCATACTTCGAGAAATTGACTGAAAGGATACGCTCCATTGCTCTCAAGTATCGGACCTGTGGCAGAGGCCTTTACTAATTTACTAGAGCCAAGTCGGTGGCAGAGACTTGTTCCCTCTCAGCATTCTCAGTGACACTCTGGCTGCCAGGCCTGTAGGAGAGGCCTGTCCGGGTGCACTGCGCCCACTCCGGCTGGAGTGGCGACGGGAGAAAAGAATACACTCTAGAAGCAGGACTGCTTCTGCTCGTTATCCATAGCCTGAATCTGCAAAGTTATTCTTTTTACCAACCTGTCCTGTCTACCTCAAGTTGACTGTTGGTCGATGTTGGACTGAAAATAAAGCACTTAGAAAACGTCAACCATTGGCTTGGACAA